>VMDO01000905.1:223746-246249 GCA_007922755.1 Pedetes capensis | reverse complement strand
TGGCATCATATGGTTGTGAAAGCTGGACATTGAACAAGAGAGACAGAAAAAGAATTGATGCTTTTGAATTGTGGTGCTGGAGATGTCTATTGAATATACCATGGACTGCCAAAAGAACCAACAAATCTGTCCTAGAAGAAGTACAACCAGAGTGCTCCTTGGAAGCAAGAATGGCCAAACTGCGTCTTACATATTTCGGGCATGTAGTCAGGAGAGAACAATCCCTGGAGAAGGACATCATGTTTGGGAGAGTGGCAGGTCAACGCAAAAGAGGAAAACCCTCCACCAGATGGACTGACACAGTGTCTGCAACAATGGACTTAAACATAAATAAGATTGTTTGGCTGGCACAGAATCGGCAAGTGTTTCGATCTGCTGTACATAGGGTCGCTATGAGTCAGACTCGACTCGACGACACCTAACAACAACAACGTGGCCACAAGTTAACAGACACCTTTTTAAAAGGGGTGTGATAGAGATCTCTTACTGTCCATGAATAAACAATACATGCTATGGTAAAATATTATTCAGTCTTAAAAAGGAATGAAATTCTGCCAGGTTATAACATGGATGAATTTTGAGGACATTATGCTAAGT
The DNA here is from genome assembly GCA_007922755.1 of Pedetes capensis. Taxonomy (NCBI): domain Eukaryota; kingdom Metazoa; phylum Chordata; class Mammalia; order Rodentia; family Pedetidae; genus Pedetes; species Pedetes capensis. Next base: position 245,652 of record VMDO01000905.1, on the reverse strand, counting down.
AAAAGAAGTCAGTCATAAAAAGGTAAACATTGTATGATTCTACTGATATAGGTAACTTGAGCAGTCAAAATCAGAAACAAAGTAGAACAGTTGCCTGGGGGCAAAAGGAACAAAGAGTTGTTTGATGGGTATAGTGCCCTTTGGTTGCAAGTTGAAAGAGTTATTGGTTGCACAATGGGAATGTACTTAACACTGAACTACACACTCAAAAAATAAAATGTACAAAAGGCCAATAAACATATGAAAGGATGATCAATATCATTAATCATTAGAAGAATGATGTGAAGTATTCATATACCTTCATTTTTTAAATTCCTTTGGTTGGAATAGGTTATCATCAGTATGAGGTGGTTCAATCAGAAGGATTTCATTTGTATCTTTTTTTTTTTTTTTTTTTTTTTTTTTTTTTTTTTTTTTGCGGCACTGGGGTTTGAACCCAGGGCCTCGCGCCTGCATGGTTTGCAAGTGCTGGACCACTGAGCTGCACCCCCAGCCCATTTTTTTACTTTTCGAGACAGGGTCTCGCTAAGTTACGCAGACTGCCTCTGGTCTTGAACTTGTGATCCTCCTGCCTTTGCCTCGCAAGCCGCTGGGATTACAGGCATGAGCCACCACGCCCGACCTTTCATTTGTATCTTAAATGAGGATGGAAGGATGAACAGAGAAATTGAACTTTTCAGATTTACACGCTGAGTTTTTAAAATCTTCTCATAAATCATTATTAAAAATTAAAATTGCTATTTTTAGACATTCTAGGAACTAACAAACCTTAAACAATATTTTATAACATTCAAAAATATCTATAGTTGGGGGTCCAAGTTTAGGGAAGGAAAAAAACACTTAGAAATTCTCTACCTCATTTCATCATATCTTAAGATATTCCACAAAATACAATCCCAAGGCAATTAACAATTTTAGAGTGCTTCTGATTCACTTTAATCCTTGAGAGGGCTGGCTCTGATCCTGAAATGAAAATTCTATGTTAAGGTAGAGGATTTAGAGACTTACAAAGTCAAAAAGAAATCATAACTCCTACCTTTTTAATCATCTATCTTTCTGGTTGATGATTTACCTCATAATTCCCACCAGAAAATGAAGAAAGTTTTGAAGAACGAGTTATTCTCAATGTAAATCTCCAGCCAGCCTCTGTCAATCATGTTAGCCTTTTCCCCCTAGTTAGCCTTTTTCCACTTCCTGCCTGAAAACTACACTACTATTTAATTGCTTTGTGACTTCAGATTTTATTAAGAGGCAGAAAAACATAAAGAGCTAGAACAAGGAGATAAGCCCATTGCCGTAAATTGTCCCCTTAAGCAGTGAAACTTGCCTCTCTAGTGTGATAAGGTAGGCACTGTGAAAAATCTCGGCAAGTGCAATTCTGGATAAGTCCACAGCCCCCATCACTTACAGCCAGCCTTACAGTCCTCCAGGCTGCAGAGCCATACATCAGAGCCCAGTGCAGTCAACTTTCCAAAACCAGTGTGAAGGGCATGGCCAGGGAGTCATGTCGTCCTCCACTCTCACCCACCCCAAACTTTCCTCCTGTTCTCACGAGAAAAGTAGAAGAGACTCACAAGAGACAAAGTTATGAAAAATTTTATAACCCCGTAGCACCCCATCTGCCATCCTGTTTCCTGGGAAATTAAACTATTTGTTATAACCCAGTGAAAACATTTCAGTGAACTGTTCACTCTCATGAACTTAGAAGAATGCACTCCTCTCCCACTCATTTGCTTCCCATCCAAGTCCCCATTTCTTCCTCTGCAGTGAGACAGAAATCATTATCAGATTACTCCACATTCTGGAATGTGCCCGAGCCCCTGTCCTCTGGAAAACTGCATCCAATGAGTCGCAAAAACTGAGTGAGGCTTGGTGTTTTAAGGCCCTGGGAAAACACCAATTAGTGACTTCTCTGAGATGCTGCCAGCCAAGAAACAAAGGCTTCGAGTGTTTTTAAAGCCACCATTGATGTGTACAAGAAAGTGGGTTTATGATACTGGTCAGAAAACCAAGCAAGTACATAGGTGGGAGAGTGTGTGTATGTAAAACCCAACATAGCCACTAAGCACAAAAAAGGTCTGGAAGGACATACAATAAACTCGGCAGGGACTATATTAAGGGGAAGGCCAAGGGTTGGGATGCACGTTTCTATTTTTTTCTGTAAATGTTATCTTGTTTGAATATGTGATAATGGACATGTATGACTTTTTTCATTTTCACTTAAAAAGAGTTAAAATATGAAAAAGAACAATGGTAACTATTTTACAAACCAAAAAATCATAATGCGTAGTCTGCCGAAGCAATTTTGTCCCACATCTAGAGACAAGAGGCAGTTGAAGAAAAGGCCTTTGGTCATCGAAATGCTTAGATTTCCCAGTTCTAATTATTCATTTTTTTAAAAATGGTAGGCATAATTATGTAAAATAAGATTGTCTAATATCTAGCAAGTTTAGCAGCATTAGATACAGAGCTAATGGAACAAGTCCTTAAGTCAGTAACATGCTTTTCTTCCTCTTAGAAGCTAGGCCCTGGTGGATGATCCCAGGATTATCTTTCCTGGCACTGAGCTAGCACACTCACCAGGAATTTGGTTCAAGTCTATGAACAGTTTCTGATGGAGAAAAACAAACAAAACGAACAAAAATCGATATCATAGTCCCCAAGGATGTGACTTGAGTGAGGCTCTGTTAAAAGGATTGTAAAAATTGCAATTGGCCACTCACTGGGGAAAAAAGATTATTTCTGATTTTTATTTCAAATTATATTTCAAGCTAAGGTTCAAACAGATGAAATACTTAAAAATCTAAAACAAAATCATTAAACTGCAACAAGACAACATAGATAAATGTCTGTGCAGCCCTGTGGTTGGGATGTTGCTTTTGGTTCATTCCTTCTATAAATACTATGTGTGTGACACTGGAGATCCCACAGTGGACACAGTCCCTGTCTCTCTGGAGTTACAGGTTAGATGAGGAAAGAGAAAAAAAGTAGGTGAATAAAAAACAATTGCATATTGACAAGTACTCAAAGGAAAAAAAGAGAAGATCCTGAGATAAGAGAATGTTGCAGGAATGACCAGTGTTTGGTGGGCGGGCACTGTGAGGTGAAACTTAAACTGAAGCTTGCTAGATGATGAAAGTGATAATGGCTAAGTGCTGATGTGCACTTCTGTCTTCCTCTTAATTAATGAATTAATCTACTTACTCCTCCTAACAACTCCGAGATAGGTACTATTATGATGAGGATTCCAATTTTACAGGTGAGGAAGAAGTAAAGCAACTTACCCAAAGGCACAGGACTAGTGAGTGAGGAAGCCAGGTGACCCTGGGCAAGGGGCTCTCCTGCCTCTCTGAGGAGTCAGTTGCAAGAACTATGTGTGAGCACCTGTGTATGTGTGTTTGTGTGTGCACACACACGTGTACGTGCTCATGCGTGCATGCCAAGCAAATGAGCAGCACCTGCAGAATCCTGGGGGCAGGAAAGAGGTTGGCATATTCCCTGACCTGAGAGGAGGCCAAGGACTGGAACACACTGTTCAGGGTGAGTGACGAGAGGTGGGGCTGGAGAGCAGGCACAGCTAGATCATGCCGCGCCCAGCAGGCGATGAGGGAGAGGCTGCCTCGATGGGCTCAGGCAGGCTGTGCCAAGGCGGGCTCACACCTCACCAAGGTTACTCTGCTACATGCAAACAGATACTGGGGTGCAAACTCCACAGCACTGTTGCTTCTGAGTTAGTCTACACGGACATCAAAAAGGAGAAAACTCAGCTGCCTAAAATTAATATTTACAGATGTTCAAAAGCACTATGACTGATTCAAGCCCAAAAAACTACTAACACTTTTGTAATAAAAGGTATTTTTAAGTAGTATTCTGAAATAAAAACACTCTTGTAAGTTAGAAATAAAAATAGAAAAAGCCCCTCTGGAGAAATGAGCAAAGGGGATAAACAGAAAATTCACAAAAAAAGAAACGTAAGTGGCATATGAAAAAAAGAGTTCATCTGTCCACAAAACTCAATACAGTTTTTTGTTGTTGTTGTTTTTTAATGTCGTTCTTTCTCCAGTGTTAAGAAGAGTGTGGGAAAAGAGTCCTCTTGCATATTGCTGGAAGGATTATAAACTGGTCCAGCTTTCCAGACAATAAATAGTAAAATATATAGTATTTCCTGATTTTATAGTAAGGAAAAACTTAAGACTGGCCTCCAAAGTACAGTTAGAAGGATACACATTAACATATACCTGCAAGGAGAGATTTGTTAAATACAGGACATTCCTAAAATAAAATCTCCAACCACCTTTAATAATTTCACAGTAGAGACTATTGACATGGAGAGAGCTTTACAATTTATCAATAAAAGAAGGCTGCATTTATGTATTTCAGAATCTTATTTAAAGCTTGGCATGGTGGCACATGCCTGTAATCCCAGCATCCAAAAGGCCGAGACAGGAGGGTGGACTTGAGTTCAAGGCCAGCCTAGTCTATACATAGCACGTTCTGGGACAGCCTGGGCTACACAGCAAGACTCTGTCTCAAAATCTTATTTAGAAGGCTGGGCACAGTGGTTCACACCTGTAATCCCAGCGACTCCGGAGACAGAGGCAGAAGGATCACAGGTTCAAGGCCAAAGGCAACCCATGTAACATTGCAAGACTTCATCTCAAGATAAAATATAAAAAATGGGCTGACGGTACAGCTCCATGGTAAAATGCTTGCAAGGTAAAGCATGTGTGAGGCTCTGAGTTCAACTTCCAGGTACCACACACACACACACACACACACACACACACACACACGCACGCACGCACACACACACACACACACACACACACACACGGTAAATAAATAAATAAATAAATAAAAGAACTTATTTAGGCAAATACAGAAAAATCTCTAGAAGAGTATGAATACTGGTGACTTGACAGTGGTATGACTATGCTTTTTAATGGTTTTTTTCTACTTCTTAATATATCTTAAAATTTTCTGTAGTCAGTGTTGTTGTTGTTAGGTACTGTTGAGTTGGTATCTGACTCATAGAGACCCTAAGTACAACATAGGTGAAACAGTATTGTTAGTGCTTTCTCTGCTATTCATAGTGTTTTCAATGGCTGATTTTTTTTTTTTTTTTTTTTTGGGTTGGGGGGGAGTGGGTTGCCGGGTCCTTCTCCCAAGCCTATAGCACTTGGTGTTTCCAGGAGGTCTCCCACCCAAGTACTAACCAGGCCTGACCCTGCTTAGCTTCTGAGATCTGACGGGATTGGATGCCACAATGGCAGTCAATATACATTTCCTTTAATAAAAGACAAAGCCTCTAAGCAAAAGAAAAAGAAAGAAAGAAAGAAAGAAAGAAAGAAAGAAAGAAAGAAAGAAAGAGAGAGAGAGAGAGAGAGAAAGAAATCAATCAATCAATCATAAAATGAAAATGAGGGCAGGCTAAATTATCTATTAAAGCAGCCATGGAGAAGAGACCCAGTGTACACTGGAGTTGAATCAGAAAATTGTGATGGCAGACAGAGTATAGAAACATCTTCTGAGTTCAACTCATTTCACTGCTTAGGAAATTTGTACTGTCTTCTTGCTTTCCCTACTTGACTATAATGTACAAACCTCAACAATGGCTTTCAGAACCAAACACTAAAGACTATTGTTCCTTTTTTCTCCACTGGTTATAAAACCATATGCCCATCCAAACATGTATAAATGTTGTCACTGCAGAACTTAACTCCTGAGTAAAATGTACCCCAGGTCAGGAACACAGCCTGACAGCTCTTTTGACACTTGGAAATGGCAAGTTACTTAGAATGGCATTGCTTCTTACTCCACAAGCAACCAAGTAACTTTGCTTTCCTAGGATGGATCCTGTACCTCTCTCCAGCTGAGCTCAAGCAACATGCAAACTTATGGCAAATACATCCCCAGCACCCTGAAGTGTTGTTTCTGGGTCACAGGACCTTCCAGGTGGGAGACATTCCCTGGATCCTCCCTCCTGCACAGCAGAGGTCCCTGGCCCACTTCCCATAACAGATATTCTAAATAGCTCCACTTTCTCAGATCTAAAACCCAAGCCTACTCCTCTTGCTCTCCACAAATACTTTCTTCTTTCTTCATTTAGGAGTTTCATTCAGGCCATAAGCCTTCAGCCCTTGAGGGGTAGACTGGCATTGCCAATGTTCCTTTCTACTTCAGAGCATGTGAGTCTACATCCTCCCATCTCCTCTTCCCTCCTCACTTTGAGGACACATCCCTCCTGTCTCAAAAATGGTTTCTGAGTGTTCCCAACACAAAGAAATGGTAAGTGTTGAGGTGACGGCTAGACCAATTACTCCACCCACTCATCACCCATTGTACACATGTACTGGTGTCACACTATACCCCACAAATATGTTAATTATGTGTCAAAAAATGAAGTCTTCTTCCTTTTGACCTTTTCCCTGGCCCCATGAGCACTGAAAGTGCTCACAAAGTGTCCCCACTTTATAACTTCCTCCTCCCTCTCTCCACTGGGTCCCCATCACACCTGAGTATAGCTAAGTTTCCTTATCCTAACTCTGCTGCCACCTCCCAGGTGGTGTCCTCATTTGTTCCTTTCTTTCCAGTAAATTTCTAGAAGGGGCTACCCACTCCTGCATCTCCTGGGCTTATTATACCAGGAAGCATCAAGAGTGAGGCCTGAGGGTGCACAGCTGGAAGGCCTGGAGAACAAACCAGCTCAGCCCCTGCCATCTCCATGACCTTAAATAAGCAAGTCACTTAATCCTCTAAGTCAATTCCTTCCTCTGTAAAACCAGGTTAATAACATCTGCTCCACCTCCCCCATAGATATGTAATGAGGATCAAATGAGATCAGGTGTGGAAAAGTGCACCGGGAGCCATAAAGCTCTTTAAGGTTCTCGTTATTCCTGTTACCACTCTCTCTCCATTATCCTTTACCTCTGCATTAACTGAGGCAGGGATGAAGATTAGTCACTGCTAACGATGACAATACTAGAGTGTCAGCACTTTAGTTTCTACTGTGAGTTAGTACATAATGTGGTAATAATCACATTTCATTCAGAACAATCATAACCTTTGGTTTTTTAATCACAGGAGCATAGACTTCCAGAAGACAGTGGTGGCCAGCAATCACTGAGCACGTACCAAGAGCCTGGCACCATCCTAAAGTATCGCAAGAGAGGTTTTACTGTTATTTATTTCCATTTTACTGACTGGAAAACTGAGGCACAGGAGCAAAGCCATAATTTGAACCCAGGCATCTCACCCTAGAATCCACGCCCTCATGCACTGTCTTGCAAATCCTTTAGTGACAAAGTGGGTTCCAGAAAGAGAGAGAAAAACCAGTAAGGAGGTCATGGTCACTACAGTATTAGAGGCAAGAGACATCATGGACCTGAACAAGAACCCTTAGTAGCTTCAAAAGCAAGCAAGCAAACAAGTACCATTATTCAAACCACTAAGTACTAGCTTTACTGAAGGCTGAAGGTCATTAGGCAATTCTATATTCTGCCTCTGAGAATATACCCTGGTACAATCTTTTGAGAAACCAATTAGCAGAGGGCAGAAAAACGTGAAGGCTAGGTTCTCACTAACCCAGCAATGGCACTTGCGGTAGCAATTCATCCTAGGAAAATAATCATGAACATGTACAATCAATCCTCAGAGCAATGTTGTTTCTAAAAGTAAGCAAAGGGAAACTATGTAAATGTCCAACAAAATACAGAAGGTAGAGAAACTCATTATATACCTATACAACTGAACATTATGCAGTCACGTAAAATGATACAGAAAACATAATAAGCATTTCCTTAAGGAGAAGTATGTACAACAGTTCACTGGTATGGGTTTTAGTATCTAGCCAACTCAAGTTCTGAGTGGATTTTTCCAAGTGTGTGAGCATGGGTTAGTCATTTAATGTCTCAGAGCCTCTATGTTCTTATACCTAAATGAGGATAAAAGTACCAATCTTATTGGGTTGTGAGAATTAATAAATTAACATATATGAGAGATTTGGTGCAGAGTCTGGCACAGGCAAAGCATGTGGGTAAATGTTAACGATTTCCAAAAATCTAGTAAATGAACATACACCTCACGTTACAAAAAGTAGGAAAATAATGCAGTGAAACTTTAAAATGGTTGTCTCTGAAAATGGAATATATTTTTTCTTTTAAATTCTTTGTATTTGTTACTTTCTTAACTTGAACAAAGCCAGTAAAGTATCTCATTTTTTTCAACTAATCTTAGTAATGCTCCTTTTGATCTAAGTTTTTCTAGTATAATGCAGTCTATGCATATTTGTGTTTAGGTAAATGGTGTATTTTTATTGATTTAATCTGAAGAGTAATACATTTCATCTTTATTCTTCAGAGTCAAACAACCTGCTCTTATTTCATCCTATAAAAGTCTTTTTTGTGCTCTTATACACTTGCAGATTAAGACCACTCTGAATGTGTTATTAGAGTATAAATAGTAGAAGACAATGGACTAATACTCTAAAAACCAGAGTTAAAGGAAATAAATATAACTTCCTCCAAGTTACAGGTAAAAAGTACCTTACCTTAATTATGTAAAGTCAGAAATTACCCCAGTATCTATCTCAACTCCATTGACAATTTCTTAGTGTTGCCAAAGATGGAAGTAATTCAATATTTCAGCAGTCCATCCAGTACAGTGACAATCATTCTGAAAATGAAAAAGAATCTTGCTGAGGGAACTCTCATGGAGCAGTACTCCTTTCTAGGCTTGAGACCCACAGGAGAGGGGAATCAATTACTAGGGACGGCTATGCATTTTAGAAATCAAACTGCAGCTATGCCACTGTCCTGTTGTGGGTGGGGGCTCACCATAAGAAAAGAGAACTGAGGATTCTGCAAGTACCAGCTCCACTGTAGGTAAAATCTAGTTGCTCATATTCGTAGTGACTCCCCATCATTTCAAAGAAAAGGGCCTGGTGCCTCGCAGCCTTTCACGTCCAGTCAGTCTCCTCTATATTTGCTAAGATATACCTAAGTCAGCTCATGTGGACCTCTCAATCTTTACCTCTGGTTAACTCTGTCATTTCAGACTCAGACCACTCTCTCACAAACACTGTTAGGTGGCACTTCCCTGGGCTTAAAACCTTCAGATTGTTTTCAAATTATTCCTCACCATCATTTCCCATTCTGAGATCAGTCCACCATCGCCTTTCCTTAAATATCCTGCTTCTTTTTCATCTCTCATGCCACCACTGTAACTAGTTTTCTTGGCACACCACATCTGTTTACAAGATTCTAACAGTCTCTAACCTGGCCTCTTTCTGCAGACCCCTGCCTCTCGGTGCTCTACTGCAGAGCAATTGTTTTCATCTATCACCTGTGCCAACCGTGAACAGGTCTCCTGCCCTGGCTCTCAGTTTTCTTGACTGGATAGTGAAGAGCCAATTTTAGTTTTCTCCAACTGCATCACACATTCCTGGGCATGAATCCTGCTCCAGTCATTCTGCAGAACTTAGATGAGTTATGTCTGCTCTGCTCAGAACACAGTTTTGCTAGATATAAAATGGCAATACCTATCCCTGAGGTTGCTGTAAAAATAAGAACAATGAGACTGTGCCTCACCGATCACACAGGAGGAACTCAACAGAATTATTCACCCCCATCCCACTTTACAGAATACCTCCAACTCTAAGGTTCTCTGCTCTTACAACTTCCAAATCCTACACTCTCTTATATCCATACCCTTGGTGTAATGGTCCTCTCTACTACCAAATATAAACCCCTCTGCTGCCTTTTTAGTTCTTCCATGGTCTATCATTACTTTAACTTACATCCCTCCAATTTCCAACGCCATACCTTCTGTTCTTGTCAGATCAGTTTGAACATTTTCCAAAGAAAAAGTATTCTTACACCCTGTCTGTGCACCTATCACTTCCCCCAATGAGAAATGCATTCATTATCCCCTCTGTTGAGTCCCAGCTCAAATATGTGGGCAAAGCAATGCCTACCTTCCACACAATTTAACCCTCACATGCCACCTCAACACTATTGTCCACTGTGTCATGTACATAGGGCGTAGCTACCCAGCTGGAAAGAAATTATTCTGATTATTTTAAATTTTTCATTCCAATATAGACAGTATTAGAGTTTTAACAAACCAATTATTTTTTCAATCTATTCTGCCAATACTTTTGCAACTGACAGGGCTTTGTGCCTTGAGGTAAGTCTTTTACAAGAAATGACTTTGAAAGTTTTTACTATAAAGAAATAAATGCTTGAGGAGATAGTTTAACCAAATTTAAATATTACAAAATATATACATGTTTTGAAATATTGCATTACTTCATTAGTATCTACCAGTCAAAATAAATGTAATTTTTTAAAAAGTTATTTTATTAATTCCATCATTTTTGTCTACATGGAAAGGCTCACACAAGAAGCTGTTTCCATCATCAGTGGTAGGCCATCCACAGACAGCCTGAGCGCCTCCTCATGGAGCCAGGAGATGAGTCCTAAGCACGTACCATGTCTGTCAGATTTTGTGCCAAGTGAATGTATTCTGGTTTCAAATACCATTTCATAATCAAACTCTCAGCAACAACAAGGATGACCTACCATAGGAAAAGCTGACTGGTTACTATACTTCTACCTCAAAGACGATGGCTGAAGCCCCAGGATTAAATGAGGGCTCTAAGGGGGAATGAGTAGAAGACAAAGTGAATGGTCAAGGGAAATGGAAGAAGAATCGATGGAGGGGAAACTGAGTAGATACAAGGGCAAGAGAATGACCATGACAGTGATGAGGCTCACAAACCCAGAGAGAGAGAGATGTCAACTGCAGTGAATGTGGGTCAATCAAAGGTCAATGGCCTTAGAAGGGGGCCATTAGGAAGGGGGTCCCTGGTGACCCCTCAGGACAGTCTTCAATATGGCTGACACAGGATGGCCACTGCAGAGGACAAAGGAGAAATAGTCAGGAAGGAGGGCAAACCAGCAGGCTTTCCTGCCAAGAACTCTGATCACTGAGCGACAAGGTTTTTGCTGATCATTTTCTTACCCTGAAGTTTGCCTGACTTGAAAACCTAATAAAAACATATAAGCTTGTCCTTCTTTCCCTGCCCCTCACCTCTCCATAGAGAAAGTCTGGCTATGGGAGAGAATGGACTACAAACCCTTCTCTGCCTTTCTCTCCCAACACCACCCTGCAGGCCTAGCTTTGGTTCCCTAAGAAATCTTACAGAACTATTTAACAGTGGTATGCTATCAGATCTGAACAGCTAAAGCATATTCTTCTGCTGCTTTAGGAAAATGATAGTTACCTAATAGATAAAAGAAAACAGGTACTACAGTGTCAACGTCTTTAGGTATCTTAAGTAACTTATGCTGAAACATTAAAAAGATAAACTATACTTTTTCCTGCTTCAAAATAGTGCTTATTCTTTATGATAAGTTTAGAAAAATCAAGAAAGCAAAAACCATAGGCACTATTAGCATTTTGTTAAATCTTCACTTTGATATGTATGCATGGCACATTTATAAATACAATATACAAATGTGTAAACATAATTTTTATTAAAATGAATCATCTGGTATTATTTGTAGCTAATTTCTCTCCATTTATTGTTTCCAATACAGTGTCATTTAACAATCTTTTACACCTTCATTTTTAATGACTGCACAATAATTCATTTTAGTATATTACTTTGGAGCACTGATGTCACTTTCAATTTTTGATTATATAAATAATGCTGAGATGGATATTTTTCCACATACCATTAAGCATTTTCCTGGGATAAAGATATAGGACAACTGAATAGGAAATGTAAGAATCTGATATTGTAGATAACTTTGCCCTACAGAATGTAAATGGCAGAAGACAATCCCCAACCCTCCACACCCTTTCTAACACTGGGTAGTAGTATTTTTAAGAAATATATTAAATTCTATAGATATTTAAAAATCCACCTTAATTAGTGTATGTTTGAGGTTGAACACTTTACTTTTTTATGCTTCTTGTTCATGTCATTCGTTTATTTTTCTACAAGAGTATTCATCTCACTGGTTTGTAATACTTCAGTATATCAAGGACATTATTATAAAGCAGGTAAACTCATCTGATAAAGAAGAGAAAATTGTACATTAATTGGGAGATTTTGGCTACAAGGAAAAAAATTAATGCAAGCCTATTAGCCCTAGAAAGGATCTACCATAAGGACATAGGGTATCCTTCATATATAAGGATAATATATTGTTGTTGTTATTGTTGGGTGCTGTCAAGTCGGTATCCAACTCATAGCGACCCTCATAGGGTTTTCAATGGCTGACCATTTAGGGATTGCCTCGGGAGTGGATTGCCAGGCCCTTCTCCCATTTTTGCGGTGCTGGGAATTGAACTTGAGACCTCAGAGACTGCAGCGCATCGCTCTACCAACTGAGCTAAATCCCAGCCCTAGGATAATATATTAACTTTATCATATGTGTTACAAATATTTTTCCAGCTTATTTTACCTCTAAAATGGAAGCATCACTATTTCAATGATATATTTTGAGTATTTAAAAAAATGCAGGTAGCTGGGTGTGGTGGCGCACACCTGCAATCCCAGCAGCTAGGGAGGCGGAGGCAGGAGGATCGCAAGTTCAAGACCAGAGGCAGTCTGTGTAATTTAGCGAGACCCTGTCTCAGGAAAAAAAAAAAAAAAAAAAAAAAACCTACAAAGTGGGCTGGGGGTGCAGCTCAGTGGTCCAGGCCCTGGGTTCAACCCCTAGTTTGTTGTTGTTGTTGTTGTTGTTAGGTGCCGTCGAGTCGGTATCCGACTCATAGCGACCCTCATAGGGTTTTCAATGGCTGACAGTTTCGGGATTGCCTTGGGAGTGGATTGCCAGGTCCTTCTCCCATTTTTGTGGTGCTGGGAATTGAACTCGGGACCTCAGAGACTGCAGCGCAGTGCTCTACCAACTGAGCTAAATCCCAGCCCCAACCCCTAGTACCACCACCAAAAAAAAAAAAAAAAAAAAGGTAAACTCATGAATCTAAGTAATAAAAACAAAACAAAAATATCATTGCTACTTACTAAGTAATAGGTGCCTTATTATTCCAACCCTTACAATGAGTCTTTTAAGCAGGCATTGTCATTCTTCTTTTATAGACAAACTGGAACAGTATCCATAGACACTAAAATGATAAATTTTTATTTCTACAAATAAGCTATGTATTGATCCTAAAAGGTTTTATTCCCAGTGAGGTTTTTAGAAACCCTTCTTCCTTAGATATAATCCCAGAGAACGCTATTCCAATTTCTCCACCAGCCACAAACATTTTCTAGCTTCTGTGTCACCAATCTTCTAAATTTCTCTAGCAAACTTCTCTTCCTTCCTCTGTGACATATCTTTACTATTAAATGTCATTTTGATAACAACATAAATATTTTTGGCTAGGAACCAAGGTTACTTTATCAGTCACTACAAGCTCAACCCAATAACAGACACTTTACTTTCTTCCAAATACTCTTGAAGGTACTTCAGCTGGTTATACATTAGTGACAGCCATAGTAACAGCACACTCCTGAACCTATGCTTTTGTCCAAGGCAAAGCACACTGTGCTCTATAAATATTTCATGTACAGCCTGTATTGAAATTCTAGATGAAGAGGCAGTCACACAACCTCCCTAATACACTGGCTGCCCAAACAGCATGTTTTTATTAATGGTGTGTGTAAGCTTTGCCATTTCCCATGGCATCCCCTTCATCTAATCTTAATTATCTTCCCTAAAAGGTGTTTTTTATCCTTTAGTGTACTGTAATGTTCTGTGATCAAAGCAGCATCTGAAATAAGGGCAAAGGAGGCAGCTGATAACTAAAACTGGCTGTACTCACAACTAATCTAGTCACTGAGGATCCTGGGAGCAAAAGCGCACACTGTGTGAGCCTATGGGATTTTATGAAGGAAGCTTAATGGACTAAATTACTCATTGCTAGGAAAGGGAAACACATACTTTGATTAATTTACTGAAGATTTACAGAGAAAGCTGAGACATTTGAAGGCTAGCACTTGTGGAATAAGCAAGTATCCCAACTTGTTTAGAAAGTCAAGGAAGTATCTCAAATTCCCCTGCCAGTTTGGGGCAGGTGCAGCTCCTGCCGATACGTAGCCATGAAGAGCAGCAGCTGATGCCTCACAGTGGGGATGTAGCCTCAGAAGACAGTGGCTAGGTGACTACAGAGGAAGCAGAGCCTAACACTCTGCCTGGCTGTGGCCAAAAGCTGGACAGTTACCGACTATGGGGCAGAAGGTTTTCTCAAGACAGTATGCATTTCTCTGACCTTTCCTCATTCACAAGGGTAGAGTACTCTGGTTTCCCTGCTTCAGGGAGGTTGTGGTTGATGTCCGCAAGAAGAAATGGGCCTGGGAAGAGAGCAATATCCCTCAACCAAGATAATATTCTTGGAAGAGAGGGAGTGTGAAACTCAGAGTGGCAGAGGCCAACACCAGCTCTCTGGCTGCGAGGCAGATGTGCAAGGGGCCCAGGAGACTAGCTCAGTGCTGAGCCTGCAGTCCTACATATGACCAGGCATCTTCCTGATCTCAAACATGGCCAGGAAATAATAGGGCCCAGTGTGAAGAGAAGACCCCATGACATACAGAAAGGCACAACCCTAGGAGAGTGGGGCGGCAAAGAGATTCGAGAATCACCAGGGTGAACCATTTTGCTACCCCTGAGAGGTAGGAACTTGGAGTCAAAATTAAGTCAGTTTTGAAAAATGCAATCATCTCTGCACACCTAGTTTATGAGCTAGGATTCATTCCTAATTCAAATCAACACCTGAATGAACAAATGAATGAGTGATGGAGAAGGGTTAATACCTAGTAAGCCATGTATTTTTCTTAGTTCAATGTCATTGGTTTCCATCAATGGGTCAGAATGGCTGTCAGAATAAAGGGATACTTTTAGACTAAAGGCTCATGAGAAAGTTTTTGTACCACATAAGCATTTCAGCACGAACTTCCAGCCTCATTTGTCAATACTGCAATTTAAAGGGTCTGTGCCAACACAGGCATTAACGGAGGCCTTGGGTGCTGATAATCTCATGATTGGAGTCATGTTGGAAAATGAACCATAATCTGTGACTCTGATTCACTGTGTGGCCTGAGGTTTTTCAGGTCCAACATCCATATTTTCATGAAGCCAAAGATGATTACTTCCCCAGAGCATGAGGTTAATTAATAAGCCCACTGCAACATCCTAATTGTTTGCATAGGGAGAATGCTTTTGTGCCTCCTATGCAAACTATTCCCCTCTTTGGGAACAGGGTCATAGACCAGGCCATAGGGTCACAGACCAGGCCATAAGGTCAAAGGCCATACCACTTCCACCCAGCCATGGATGATTAGAACAAAGACATCAGGTCATAGCTGAACAAGACACTTCTCCTCTAGGGCCAAGAAGCTGACCGACAAACTCTAGATGCAGGTGGGCCTGTGAGGTGAACCCCTGCACAGCACTACAGACCCAGCTGGTCTGCAGGGAGGTGAGGATGGAGCTGAGAGAGGTAGGGACAACACAGAGTCCTGTGACTTCCTTATACTTTCCTATTCTTGATTCCAGGCTTTGTCTGAAGATCCTGGGTTTTTGGGAATATTTCAGGATGCTGATAAAATCTTCCCTAAGTTGGTTTTGTTCCTTGCTGCCAGATTGCCAGTTGGACACAATTTTTTCCCTCTGGTCAAGTTACCAGGTGTGCGAGGGAGGCTGAAGCAGAGCAGAGGGAGGCAGACCGGGATGGGTGGGAATGCCGTGGGGGAGGATACATGGGGTGATACCTGCCTGCCACTGGGACCCTCTCCCCAGTGACTAGACCTCTTCTCCCTCCAAGCCCAGTGTGAATCCCCTGCCAAATTTTGTCTCATCAAACCCTATTCTTTGAGGCTTGCATGTTGAACACTTCAGCTGACATTTTCTTTGTCTATATGTTTAAATCTGCATATGGTCAGTTCTTATTTTCAGCTGCAGACATTTTCTTAAATCAATGTTGTTAGGTGCCGTCGAGTTGTGTCTGACTCAGCGACTCTCATAGGGTTTTCAATGGCTAATTGTTTCGGGATTGCCTTGGGAGTGGATTGTTATGTCCTTCTCCCATTTTTGCGGTGCTGGGATTGAGCCTGGGAATTAGAGACTGAGTGCAGTGCTCTACCAACGAAGCTAAATCCCAGCCCAAAATTAGTACATAAGAGTAAAACTCTAGATCAGGGGGTCCAACCTTTTTACTTCCCTGGGCTGCCTCAAGTAAAGAGGAACTGTTTTAGGCCATATATAAAGTTTTATAATATAGTTAGTGCATATACATGATAAGAGGTATCATGAAAAAAATAAATGCTAAAAAACATATGATGTTAAAAGGTTCTGTGGGGCCACATCACCAGCTGTCCGGGGTGGCATGCAGCTTGCAGGTGGCAGAACAGACATGCCTGCTCTAGAGTTGCAAGGGTGCTCTGGTCTTAGCTCCTTCTCCTTGTACAAGCTTATTATCTCAAAGATGGAATTTTTAGCTTAGCTTGGGCCTACATTTCAAATAAAAGTTACATGTTATACAGAGGTGGTATGAAATGACTTGTCTAGAGCAACACTAATTTTCTGAAAGAAATGGTATGGTCTGGAATAATTTCTCACATAAACACAGGTATAATTTCTTGAAATGGTGAGGGATAGTGCACCTTGGTAATAGGTATTTTATTTTCTATTGTCATACTCAACTTTGTCTTAAGAATTTGCATGGATGCTATAATAATGTATAAATCCAACCATGTAGTTTTAAAAGTCAATGATAAAATATATTATTAGACTATGATGTTCTCCTGAAGGGATAAAATTAAGATAGATATATTTAATTTTAAATGTTAGGGCTCCAGAAAAAAAATGTTTTCTCTTTCAGGTCTAACCAAGAATGAGACATATAACTCATTCTTGGTTGCATAGGCTACTAATGTTGTTGTTGTTAGGTGCCATTGAGCGGTGTCCAACTCATAGCGATCCTACATACAGCAGGCGAAACACTATTGTTGTGCTTCTCTGCTATTCATAGGGTTTTCAATGGCTGATTGGCTTTTGGGAGTGGGTTGCCGGATCCTTCTCCCAAGCCTATAGCACTTGGTGTTCCCAGGAGGGCTCCAATCCAAGTACTAACCAGGCCCAACCCAGCTTAGCTTCCAAGATCTGATGGGATCAGACACCACAGTGGTACGACTGCAGGCAGGCTACTAATATCCACATCCCTGAATGTCAGCTTTTCATGTTGTGGGGGCTTGCATGTTGCTGTGATGGTGAAAGCTATGCCACCAATATTTCAGATACCAGCAGAGCCACCATGATGGACAGGTTTCAACTGAGCTTCCACACCAAGACAGAAAAGGGAGAAGGACCTGCCTGCCTATTCCTGAAATAATTAGCCATTGAAAACCTTATGAACAACAGAGAAATGCTGTCAAATATAGTGCTGGAAAATGAGCCCCCCAGGCTGGAAGGCATTCAAGAAATGACTGGAGAAGAGTTGCCTCCTCAAAATAGAGTCAACTTTAATGATGGGAATGGAGTAAAGCCCCTAAAACCTCCATTTGCTGATGTGGCATGATTCAAAATGAAAAGAAACACATTGACTCCAACAATGGGCTCAAATATAAAAATATGTGCATGACAGTGTTGGGTGGTGTTTTGGTCTGTTGTACATAAGGTCATCATAAGTCGGACCTGACTTGAAGGCATCTAACAACAACTAATATACACAACATTTATCCTGCATGGCTTGGCAAAGGCCAAAAAAGAAAAAGGAAAACATCACACTACAGAGATTGCATAAGGAGTAAGAGACATTTAGTCACCCCTAGCATACTTCCTTATACAGTATCTATCTATCTTGTATATAAAGTAGGAAGAATATTTCCTACTCACTTTAAAGAAAAAAAAGTCAGTGCCCTTAAAAATATATATTTGGTAGTCATATAGGAAAGTGATTTCCTCTCCCATGAGTCACCATCAAGTTCAGGTTTGCCCAGTAACCCATAATCCCCCAGGAAAGAGAGCTCTTAATGCTCCCCTGTTCCTTTTTCGCCTTCCATCTCTTGCAGAAGAAGTGACCACATCTGGGGTTGACCCGGGGAGACAGAAAGGGTCCCCACTGGACTCTGAGGCACAATGTGTGAAAAGGTAACAATCTGCAATCAGCACGCTGTCAGATGTCTTGGAAGGTGCTAGCATGAATTTCAGTATGCTCTTATGCCCAAAGTTTAAATGTGGAACAGCTTTACCTTCCCAGAAAATCATAATGAAAAGCACCGTTGAAAAAATCCTACCTCTAGACATCTGAACTCCACATTTATTGTGTTGCTGCTCACAATAACCAAGATATGGAATCAAACTAGGCATCTTTCAATGAATGAATGGATAAAGAAAATGGGAGTATATATACCCAATGGGATATTATTCAGCCATAGGAAACATGAAATTCTATTATTTGCAAAAACATGGATGGAACTGGAGAACATGATATTAAGTGAAATAAGTCAGGCACAGAAAGACAAATACTGCATGTTCTCACATGTGGGAGCTAAAATGTAGCTCTCACAGAAGCAGAGAGTAGAATATTGGTAACCAGAACCTAGGAAAAGTGTTGGGGAGAAGGCACGGAGAGAGGATGGTTGGAGGGATACAGGATGCAATGGACAGAAAGGAATAGTTTCTAATGTCTGCACCGCAGTAAGGCAACTATGGTTGACAACAATTAGAGTATTTCAAAATAGCTAATAAAGAGGATTTTTAAAGTTTCTAACACACACACACAAAGGTATGTCTGAGGTGGTATGCCAATTACTCAGATCTCATCATTACACACTATTTATGTGCTGAAATATTACACAGTGCCCACATGTACAATTACTTCTTGTTGTTAGGTGCCATTGAGTTGGTTCTGACTCATAGCAAACCTATGTACAACATAATGAAACACTATTCGCCACTGTGCTACACTCAATAATGTATCTCACAGTGCTTTTCAATGGCTAATTGTTTTGGAAGCCTGCAGCTGTACCACTGTGGCATCTGATCCCATCAGATCTCAGAAGCTAAACAGGTTGAGCCTGGTTTGGATGGAAGACCCCCTGGGAACACCAGATGCTGTAGGCTTGGGAGAAGGACCTGGCAGCTCACTCTCAAAAAACAATCTGCCATTGAAAACTCAATGAATAGCAGAGAAGTACTGACAATAGTGGTTCACCTGTTGTATATAGGGTCACTATGAGTCGGACACCGACTTAACCACACCTAACAACAATAATTGTTTGGGAGTAGGCTGCTAGGTCCTTCTCCCTAGACTTAATCTAGAAGATCAGCTGAAAACTGTCCACATGGGTGGCTCTGCTGGTATCTGAGAGAGCAGTGGCATAGCTTTCAGCATGACAGCAACATGGAAGTCCCCACAGTAGGACAAACTGACAGATACAAGGGGCAATTACTTGTACCAAATAAAATTGAAACATACTAAAAATTCTACTTATGCCTAAAACCAATGGTTCTGAAATTTTAACATAATTCAAAATCCCCCACCTTCAGAATTTCTGATTTAGCAGCTATGGGGTAAAACCTAAGAATCCGCATTTCTATCAAGTTCCCAGGTGATGCTCCTCCTGGCAAGGGAATACATTTTGAGAATTAGTGCACTAAACACAGAAGTAAGTTTGAAGGGTAGGCACACGTTCTCTAAGAGATACAACCTTTGTTTTAGTTTGGTAATCTATTCAAGAGTTGTTTACCAAGCACCTGCTACATGTTATTGATGTTGTTAGGTGCCCTTGAGTCGGTATCCAACTCATAGAGACCCTCATAGGGTTTTCATAGAGTTTTCAATGGCTGACTGTTTGGGGATTGCCTTGGGAGTGGATTGCCAGGTCCTTCTCCCATTTGTGCGGTGATGGGAATTGAACTCGGGACCTCAGAGACTGCAGTGCAGCGCTCTACCAACTGAGCTAAATCCCAGCCCCTGCTACATGTTAGGCAAAGGGAATATAATGGTTTACAAGAAAAATAAGGTCCCTCCTTTCCTCTC
Source organism: Pedetes capensis (assembly GCA_007922755.1). Taxonomy (NCBI): domain Eukaryota; kingdom Metazoa; phylum Chordata; class Mammalia; order Rodentia; family Pedetidae; genus Pedetes; species Pedetes capensis. The sequence continues at coordinate 225,597 of VMDO01000905.1, read as the reverse complement.
CCACAGCTTGAAATAAAATTACTATTTCAGGAAGAAATGCCAAGTTTACCACGAAGCTTTCTATACTGTCAATACAAATGGAATGTACAGTCTCTGAAATGAAATAAGAGTATTAGCTCTCAGTGACTGTTGATCAAAGAACCAAAGCAAACATCCAAGGCTGTACTTGAGAATGAGATACAATTAGAAAATGATAAAGTACCGAAATGCACCTGACTGGGCAGAGGACAGAACACAGGAGATCTGGTAAAAAACAGTGCTTGGCATGGAAGAGGTAACGCAAATATCAGCTCCTTTTTGGTTTCTTTCTCTTCTCTTCACCACTTGAAAAGTTGATTTTGGGGTCCTGGTAAGATTTTCTATACCAGTTCTCCAAGGAAGCTGCTGGCTGCTTCCATCCCTGTCCACCCTGAAACCCCAGGGAGTCAACCATCTGAGCAACCCTGAACATTTAAACTGATACCACTATAAAAAAGATCATACCAAGCCAGTGATTATCAGATATTATCATGCATCAGAAGTGTGTGGAGAGATTTTTAAAAAACAAATTGCTGGAATCACACTTCAAGAGTTTAGTTCAGTAGGTCTAGGGTAATGCTTAACAATTTAAACCTCCTAAAAAGCTCTTAGATAATGTGCACTATGTTGGTTTAGAGACTACACTTTGAGAACCATTCATTAAGCTTATGGCTTAAGCCCCTGACTCCTTGCTATTAACTCAAACACTGACTCTGAAATTAATTTCTTACACAAAACAGAAGTCTTTCATATAAAGTACTAAGAATGTAGCTTTTGTCACCAACTATGTGACTGACCTCGGGCATGTATGCTATATGTATTTTCTTTGTACTTTATCTTTCCATATGTAAATGGAGAATACTTATCTCCATATTATCATAAATCTCAATGAAGGAGATTATTATGTAGTTCAAAAGATTTAGTATCAGCTACTGCTTTGTCTCCGAGAATACTGTTCACTGTTTTGAGATAATTTTAACATTTAAGACAAGTACCCTAAAACAACCTCTCCCCACTTCCCTGCGTCACCAAGCAAGATGGGAAGGAGCTTTTCTAAAGATAAAGCCTAGCAAATGTCAGGCTTCTCAAAATTCAGAATAATCTGAGACACTGTTTTTTATTTTTCCTCATGAAAAAAGTTCCTTTAGTCAAGTCCCACAGTGTGTATAAAGAGCCAAAGAATTGCAAGTTCAAGGCCAAAGGCAGCTTGTGCAACTTAGACAGTCTCATAAAAAATAAAGGGGTAAAAACCAAACAACCCAATACACAAATGGGCAAAGGAACTGAGTAGACAGTTCTCAAATGAAGAGGTCCATAAAGCCATGAAACACATGAAAAAGTGCTCAATATCCCTAGCCATTAGGGAAATGCAAATCAAAATAACGCTGAGATATCACCTTATACCAGTAAGAATGGCCAAGATCAATAAAACAAACAACAACAAATGCTGGTGAGGTTGCGGGGAAAAGGGAACACTCTTACATTGTTGGTGGAGCTGTAAATTGGTGCAACCACTATGGAAATCAATATGGAGGTACCTAAAAAAACTAAAAATAGATCTACCATGTGACCCAGCTATAACACTATTGGGAATTTACCCAAAGGGAGATGGGTCATCATACCACAGAGACACTTGCATCTCCATGTTCAATGCAGCGCTTTTCACAATAGCAAAGATATGGAATCAACCAAAGTGCCCTTCAACAGAAGAATGGACAAAAAAACTATGGTATATATACACAATGGAATACTATTCAGCAATCAAGAAAAATGAAATAGGGTCATTCGCAGCAAAATGGATGGAATTAGAGAAAATTATTTTAAGTGAACGAA
>VMDO01000905.1:100630-223646 GCA_007922755.1 Pedetes capensis | reverse complement strand
GAGGTCAGATCATAATAAAAGGGGGGAGGGAAGATAAGAATGAGGTCAATATAAATGGACTAGAAATCGCATGTAATTGTTCTAACAAGATAAAAACAAAGTTCACTACAGGAAAAGTTTCTATCTTAAACAGAAATGGAACCCAAGGACATATAGAAAAATACTACATAGTAAAAGAGAAGACTTGGATGGGAAACTTAGATGGGAAGGGGGAGGGGGGAACATAAGGGAAGGTAAGGGGTAACCTATATGAATAATGTTTATCAAATTGCATATATGAAAATTGTCACAATGAAAAGCATGTCAAAATGAATCACATTATGATGTACATTAAAAATTTCTAATAAAAAATAAATAAATAAATAAATAATAAAGGGGTGGAGTGCAGCTCAATGGTAGAGGACTTGTTAGGCATATGCAAGGTCCTGGGTTCAGCCCTCTAGTACTGCAAAGAAAACAAAGTGCAATACAGGTTTCAACTATATAGATAGATAGACAGATAGAGAGAGAGAGAGAGAGAGAGAGAGAGAGACAGCGTGCGAGAGATAGATATAGATATACACATACACATACACACATATGTATACACACAGAGAGAAGGGAATGTCAATAACGTATTACAAATCTAAAGCCTTCTTCCCTGTTGAGAATACAGTCGTACAGCCACTCATTTCAATATCAACAATCATAAAAATTACATATTTCCTTTTTTTTTTTTCAGTACTTAGGTGGCTGAACCCACGGCCTTGCACATGCTTTGCAAGTGCCTATCACTGAGCTGCACCCCCATCCCATTTTCTATTTTTCATTTTGAGACAGGGTCTCCAAAATTAACACAAGTTACCTCTGGCCTCAAACTTGCAATCTTCCTGCCTCAGCCTTACAAATTGCAGGGATTATAGGCATGAAGCATAGCACTTGGCCTAAAAGCTTTTTTTTTTTCCCCATACTTGGATGTTGAACCCAGGACCTCACCCGCACTTTGCAAGTGCTCTACCACTGGGCTGCACCCCCAGCCCAATTTTTATTTTTCTTTTTTGAATCAGTGTCTCACTGAATAATGCCGGCTGCCTCTGGACACAAACTCACAATCCTCCTGCTCTGCCTCCCAAATCACTGGGATTACAGGTATATGTGATGGTGCTGGGCTTAAATGCCATGTTTCAACCAGGGAAGCGAAGAGTGGGAATTGAGACCTGTTTTCCCTACAGCATCCCTGTCAATCGGGTCAAGCAGTAAAGTACACCAAGGAAATGTTCTCTTGAATCTCATTAGGTATCAGAGTTCAAGGTCTGGTATTTCAACAAAGGCACCTGGCACCCTGCCCACTCACCACCCTCCTGCTCCTTGTTGTTGTTGTTAGGTGCTGTCGAGTCGGTATCCAACTCATAGTGACCCTCTGTACAACAGGGGAAACACTATTGTCAGTGCTTCTCTGCTGTTCATAGGGTTTTCAATGGCAGATTGATTTTTGGGAGGGGGTTGCCAGGTCCTTCTCCCAAGCCTACAGCTTCTGGTGTTCCCAGGTGGTCTCCCATCCAGGTACTAACCAGGCCAGACCCTGCTTAGCTTCCGAGATCTGATGAGATCAGATGCCACAGGACTATAGCTGCAGGCTCCTGCTCCTTAGCCTTTCAAAAATGTTACAGGTTCCAAATGTTGTCTGCCTTTCCTGAGAGAGGAGCAGGTCTGAGGTGGGCCTTCCAAACCTTTTCATCCAGAGTACAAAGGCCACATGATGCTTGTGATACAGCAGTGATTTCTACAGGACAAGAGTCCTTCCACCATGAAGACAAACCATGGGTATCCTGGCAAACATCCTACAAGGGCTAGGCTGCTGTGGACAGGCACAGCCCATTAATCCCCTTGCCTGGCTCCACTGAGCAACTCAGCTTTCTACTCTGAGCCTCTAAATTAAAGTTAGCTCCAATCACAAAGACAAGAAGCTCATTGTTCATCTAATAGTCAATACAGTCTAACTGTTGGCCTTTTCAGTGTGTATATGCATCCTGTAAGGTGCAAGACTGACCTTCCAATATTAGACACTACCACAATGAAATAATTTCTCCATCTTTTCACTCAGGGTTTGCAAAGCAAACATTAATTAACAGAGTGGGAGAAAGAGCGGAGTAACAGAATTCAGTAATCATTTTAAAGTTTTCTTTAGAATAAAAACAAAGGAATGTCTTAAGACGTCCTTAATCTGTGCTACATCCACCATCTTTTCTCAGTACTGGGAGTTGAACCCAGGGCCTCACACATGCTAGGCAAGTGCTCTACCACTGGCCCACACTCCCTGCACCACCGTCCTTTTCTTTTTTTTTTTTTAAACTTTTTTATTTTTGAGACAGGGCCTCACTAAATTATGCCCCTGGCCTCCAACTTGCAATTCTCCTGCCTCATACTCCCAGATCTCTGGGATTACAGACGTGAGCTATGGCGCCTGGCTTTACCACCTTTTCTCACTGATAATGACTTGTGTTGGTTCTGGTTTAAGGGAGGAAGATAGGAGGAGGTGGAGAGAGAAGGTAGAGGAGAAGGGAGAGAAAGGGGAAAAAAGGTGGAGGAGGAGAAGGAGGAAGAGGTAGGAGGTGGAGGAGGAGGAGATCATCCTAATTTTTGTTCATTAAATCTAGAGACTGGCAAGGCAGCAACTTTATAATTTATTATTCTAGGCCCTCCATAGTTACAAATCACCTCTTATTCTTTGATTATAAATATTATCCTTTGGTGATGACATTAACTTATGTAGCATTTGGCTAAGGACAACAGCAGCATAAACCCTGACAGACACACTTCTACTTCTAAAAGTCATTAACCTCTATACCAGTTCAGTTCGAGTATTACTCTCAAAGCCAGAAGAAGAGGATACTTTCTCTTAAACCTAAACTTTATTGGCTTAGGACACACCCTGTGGTAACTTTTGAAGAAATTGCACAATATGAAAACTCAAGTCCTAGAGATATCTACCACTTGATCCAATCTTACCCCCTTCAGGCCAAGTAGGAAATTGTATTTCTGAAATTTTCTAATATAAAGATGGAAATAACATTCTGCCAGAAGTAGCCTTTGTCACCGCATGGGTTAAAATGTACTGATGCAAAGAATGTTCTAACATACTACAATTTTCTGTTAAAAACATATGACCCTTAAAAAGCCTAAATATTTATATTTTAATAACTTTATTACAGGTATAAGCCACAGATATATTAGTGGATGGAAAAAATTGACTGCCTAGTTTCATCTTGTTTAAAACTGAAATATCTGGGAAAAGGAAAACAGGCATTTGCCACCAACTACCTCCCCTGTGGGACAGCAGACAAGGATGCCTAACCACAGGACCCATGTTTTTCTATACCTAGACCCCAGGGAAACTGCAAGGAATATCGCTTGGTGAACGCTGGACTTCATTTATGAAACATGAAGCTAAACATCAAAACTCTAAGTCTTTATCAAATACGTAATCATTTTCCTATAAACTCATATTTCTCTTTGAATATTTTATCTACTGTCTTTTAAACAAAATGAGTTGCTTTTAATTTTTCCAATAAATTAAGGAACACATCTCACGCCACGTGTTTCTTTCTCAGCTGCAACTATAATCCCATTGCATTTCTAGTGTTCACTCAAAAAAGCTAAATTGGGCCAATCTCTAAATGTAATTTATACAAGATTATAAACGCCTAGAAACCAGAGAACATATCTTGGTCATTTTCTTTCTAAAAAATGTCTTCACTTTTCTGTTGTTGTTTCTAGAGCTGTGGATCAAACCTAGGGACTTAACTCGTGCCAGGTTAGAACTCTACTATTAGCTACATCCCCAGTCCAAATGTGTTCATTAAAAAAAAAAAAAAAAAAAAAAAAAAACTTTTTTAATCTAAAAGTGAAGCATTGCTACTTCCTTGCCTATTTTAAAAAGGAAAAAATGAATTCAGTAACATGTGGTCTATGCTAGATTCTAACAATATACATATTACTGACTAAGGTTGTTTGTTTTATGAGATATTTCCAGTGTTGTTTAGAATTTCACTTAGGAAGGGCTCCAACCTTAGAACAAGTTTATTAACACGTGCTTCCAAATTAACACTATGTAACTTCTGCGCTCAGGGCTTCTAGCCATTGTCAACAATCTCCCTGCAAAAGGTTTTCTCTGGCAGATACATAGCTGTATTAAGTGTCATTGTTTGCACTGAAAACAATGCCTGTTGTTCTAGAAAAAACACACAACCACTTTGTCAGACAAAACACCCCCCAGTGGAGCTGGTCCTGGATGAAGTACTGGACCCCTCCTCACTCAGGCTCTATAGACAGACAGGAGCCCTCATATGCTTTGGAGATGGTGTAAACTAGTCCCACTTTTTAAAGCTATCAATTTGGCAAAATGCACCAAGGGTCTTTAGAGTGGATACAGTTTGTTTTTTGTTTTTTCTTAAAATTTATGTTTTTAACTTTTGGAATTTTTGTTTGTTTTGAGACAGAGGCTCGCTGTGTACCCTAGGCTGGCCTCAAACTCATGACCCTCCTGCCTTAGCCTCCCAAATGCTGGGATTACAGGCATGTATCACCACACCTGGATTTATTGGCTTTGTGTCCGTAAGGACTAATCCTTCTTTTTCCCTCTAATAACACATAGTAAAGAAATAACATTCATAAAACAAAACATAAAACTTCTCATACAGACTTAGAAATATATTCATTGACCCTGCTATAATTCTATCAAAAAGTCAGAAACTTAATTATTAAACTTAAAAAGACATTCATTAAGTCTTAAAATGAACTAAACCAATAAATGACTTTTATTAAATTCACATGAAACAAACAACATAGTTTAGCCACTATCTAACTTGGGTATATAGAAGATGTGATCAAAAATATGGTTAACGTTTAAATTCAAATATTACAGTAAGAGACACATTGCCATTAATCTCCCTCAAAATATTCCCTCTGGCTTCAAACACACTTGTCCCATCATTCTTGCCATTTTCAGAAATAGTTCTGTAATTAATTTTTACTATGATAAATTCTTAAATATAAACATTCACCATATCTTTTGATCACAACTTATATCCTAAAAACTTACAAAAAGTACACATTTTCAAATGCTTAGCATACACAACAATTAATGTAGGTTAATGGAGGCAGGTGGTTTTAAAAAGGAAATTTCCAAAGCTCAGTTTCCATAATACATAGTACTAAACAGGATGTGTCCAGATTTTATCAACAGCATTAAGAAAATTGTTTCTGCCTTTTATGATGATGAAAGATCCTCTACTAGATTAACTTTCTGGTAAAAGCACCTCAGAGACAGGGCCTAGGTCACAGATTAGTCTTCTAAGGACCTGTTTCTTGATCTCTTTCTGTATTACAGACGGACTTTACCCGCAGCTGGGTCCACCAGGCAACACTGCAGCCTGATAGCAAGCGTCTGTCACCTCAAAACTGTTATGCCAGGAAAGCAACTCAAAGCTTCATATTCATGGCATGGTGAGGATATCGTATCTTCATAGTAATGAAAATGCAATTATAGACTTGACAAATTAAGCCTAAGTTATCTTTACAGAGATAACTTTTTCCCCAAGCATACACACACCCACACCCATAAATCATACAAGGCCAAAGAAGAATTCAAAGCAGCAATGATATACCATACTCCAAGCACAGATTAAAACAATCATAAAAACTGCAGGCGTTTATATAAACAAACTCCAATAATGGAAAAAAAGAACTCCTAAATAATTACTGCTTGAAAGAAATATAAATCTTATGAGAATATTTTGAAAATACAGAAAGGCTTGGGGTAGAGAAAGTACAGAATTAATGAACACAGAAACCCTACATATCAAACCTTATGGGATCTGGCAAGGGCGAGAGAATAAAGATAAACACAAGCCTTACGTAATTAAAATAACTGAACTACGTATCCAAATGAAGACACTCGATTTGTTTGAAAAATGACAATATTTCAGTAACAATGATTGCATTAAGTATTAGAAAAACACAAATGAATCCATGTGCTTCTTTCAAAATCCAATTAAAGATGTAAATCTCTTTGTAAGTCTGTATGAGAGAAGAGTGAACACAATGAGAAATACCAAAAGTACTATAACATGTTGAGGAGACATCAGCAAGAGAATAGCAAGTATACAGAGATGGGAAGCTTTGCTTTATGAGTCAGAATTGATCCAAGAGCAAAGGGCCTGGGGAGAGACGCAGGTGGCAACAGTATTTGATAGACTAAGAAGATACCTCTGCACTGATGGCCTCCCAAAGCCCTACAGAGTTGGTCCTAGATGAAGCTCCACAGTTGGTGGAAGAAGCACTGGAGCCTTCCACCCCAGCCCCAGAGCTGAGACCTACAAGCAGAAAGACACCCCACATACTCCCATGGACATGGAATTAGTCCCATTTAAAAGAAAGAAAGAAAGAAAGAAAAGGTTTCTTTTAATGTGACTATAGGTTTTTAATGTATTTCTGACCCTTTAATTTTGCATCTAATAACACACAGTAATATCTTAAAAAAATCAATCCATAGACAGAGGCATGAATATACTCACTGCTCTACTATAATTGAAAGACTATAGAAACTTATTTTGCAGACATTGAGCACATTTATGAAGATTTTTAAGATGAGAAAACAGTTTATAAGGTTATTTTGAAAACTGGGTATGAAGTTGAAGAAATTAAACAAAAATACACAATGATTAGAAGAAAATACATCAGCATTTCAATGTTTTTTCTCTTGGTCTAAACACAGTCTGGTAGCCAGGTGTGGTGCCAAACGCCTGTAATTTCGGCACTGGTAGGGGGAGGTAGAAGGATCGTGAGTGCGAGGCCAGCATGGGCTACACAGCAAGTTCAAGGCCAACCTGGGCTATCTTAAAAAAACAAAAACGCAGAAACATACAATCTTGGGAGACTGATTTTTAAACCTCTAAGGCTTAAATCCCAGCACCGCAAAAATGGGAGAAGGGCCTGGCAATCCACTCCCAAGGCAATCCCGAAGCACTCAGCCATTGAAAACCCTATGAGGGTCACTGAGTCGGATACTGACTCGACAGCACCTAACAACAACAACAACAAGGCTTAAATGTTGTGAGACTGAATGACATACTTCATGTTAAAATGTTTACTACCGTATTGTTAGGGGCTGGGATTTAGCTCAGTGGGTAGAGCGCTGCGCTGCAGTCTCTGAGGTCCTGAGTTCAATTCCCAGCACCGCAAAAGTGGGCGGGGCAATCCACTCCCAAGACAATCCCGAAACAGTCAGCCATTGAAAACCCCATGAGGGTCGCTATGAGTAGGATACCGACTCGATGGCACCTAACAACAACAACAACCACCATATTGTTAAGAAAAAGGTAAGCTATCACAGAGTATCACTTTCTACTTCACACCTGACCTGTCTTCAACTATGGTCAAATTACTTAACTTTGGAGCTATTTTTGTTTTCTCTGTAAGACTCAAATAATCATAGTTACCTGACTGGAACAAAGAAAAAAATAAGAGTGCAAAGTATTGAACTCAGTGTCTGTCTCTTTTTGACTACATTTTGTCCATGCTGGACAGTTCTGAGCCAGTTTTTTAAATTAACACCAAATTCAATACCAATGCACCACCTACACTTATAAAAAGTCTGCAAATTTCTATACTGCAGGAACATACTTAAGTGGGAAAGTTTGACTTTGACAAGTTCGCACATCTCTGCAAGTAGCCAATAAAGCTTTAACAAGAACCAACAGAGCACCAAAGCTCCATGAAAAAGAGACTTACAAAGAAAAAGTGCTGCTTTTCAAAAGAAAACATTTCCCTGAATGCATAAATAAGTCTCATATTCCCAAATGTGTGCTTCATTTATTTATATGGCACTTCCAAACTAGGAAATACTGCACAAGTTTTCTTTGCTAGGTCCAGTGTATGTAGAAAGGTCTTAGGGGAAAAAAAAGTTGTTGTGTTCTATAAAAAAAATCTTTAAAGTTATGTCTGCACAAGGCTAAATGGGAGCAAACCTGAAACTGTTCCTTAGGGTTAATGTCTCCATTGCAAGAATTATTAAGTCAAAAGATAAAGCTAATACCATTTTCTCCCCAGTAGTAACTAGTCAGGGAAGGCAGATAGGTAGGCAGCATAAAACAATCAGAGCATACATCTTAGAAATAGACATGTACATGTACACTATTTATAAATGTCCATGCTGAGGACACGTGCTCAGAATTCTTTCTTTGAATGGGCTTGTATAATCAATAAAATTTAGAGACTTCTATTTTGGCATAGAGAGTGTACTTTCCATTACACTTGAAAACAGAGGTGAGAAGTCAGGATAGCTGCCAAGGAATGAGTACAACAGAGACCTTGTCCTAGAGGTGTTCGGAGCCCATAATGTGTTACAGATTTAAAACAAAACAAAAGCATGCCTGTGATTTTTACTGGGCTCCAACAAATATTCTTTTAGCACCTGTATGTGCCCTGCAACAATATAGGTATTTTTATATTCCCTTCCAGTGACAAAGTCACCATGGAGCAAAGAAACTACTTGAATTACTAAATTTGCTGGGCCAGTGGTACCTAAAATTTTCTACACCACAAAACAATTTGAGTTTCTGATTTTTTGAAAAATGGAACATCTCCCTAGGAAAACATAAATACAATTCTGGATTCAGTGTCATTTATGCTTTTTACCTAAAGCTTAAGGTTAAGAAACTACTTTTCTTTTATTTGAAAATATAGGTACATACATATAAGCATGCAACCCTGAACCAATGAGTATTTGTTTCAAAACTGCAAAGTACTTTTAATGTTTATTCATAGGCTTCTCTTGTCAGTAACATCATCTTACTAGTGACAATGAGAGAAGTCCCACCAGAAATAAAAGAGCAGGCTTATTCTCAAGCACAATGCACAGAACTGACACAGAGTATCACTCCAGTGACACAATGGCTATTGAGTTCTCAGTTAATGGAATACTCACAGTTCCACACCAAACACAATTCACAAAGAACAGAAACAGACAAAGTTGCTATATTAGGAAATGTGGGTAACAATTAGTTTTCTGGCAACTGTGACTTTGGTGAGACTAATATATAAAAACAAAATTATTTTCTATTAAGGGTAAGTAAAAATAAAGTGATACAATATTTCATCCATTTGCTTTAAGTGATTTTACACAGAAGAGCTACACGGGCTTGGTTCCATCTTTTCTCTTAAATGGTCAAAAAAAAAAAAAAAAAAAAAAGCCCCTTGATAAACAACTACAAATCACTTGAAAACAGCAGTATGCAGTAATCAGAGTGATTTGAGGATCAGTGGATCTCAGTTTCCTCATTTGTAAGATATGAATAGCAATACTTATTACACGGCCTACAGCCATACCACTCTGATGTGTGATTTCAACAGATCTCAGAAGCTAAACAGGCTCAGGTCTGGTTAGTACTTGGATGGGAGATCAACTGGGAAAACCAGGTGCTGTATGTTTGGGAGAATGACCTGCCAACCTACTCCCAAAAAACAATCTGTCATTGAAAACCCTATGAATAGCAGAGAAGCACTGGCAGTACTGTTTCATCTGTTATACATAGGATCACTATGAGTTGGATACCAAGTTGATGGCACCTAACAACAATTTATTCCACAAAGATGACAAGCACACGTTTTCAACTGAAAATGCTGATTTTTTTCATGGTTATGCAAGTTCAGGGTATCTTCCACATATATTTTCTTATATTCATTCAACAACTGTTTAGTGAATTACAACTATAAAAAAATTAAGATGAAAAAAAATCAAGTAAATTTAATTTTTCCTTCATCCTTTGAAGGATTTAAAGCTATAAGTTCCATTAGCTGATAATGACAGCTTCATCCCCTGAAGGATTTAAAGCTACAAGTTCCATTAGCTGATAATGACAGCTAATATTTGTATAATGTTTTACATATTATAAAGTACTATCCTATATACTGGCCTGTACCTGTACTGCTGTGGCTACTGATCCCATCAGATCTCAGAAGCTAAGCAGGGTCGGGCCTGGTTAATACTTGGATGGGAGTCTGCCTGGGAATACCAGGTGCTGTAGGCTTCAGAGAAGGACCTGGCAACCTACTCCCAAAAAACAATCTGCCATTGAAAACCCTATGAATAGCAGATAAGCATGAACAATAGTGGTTTGCCTGTTGTACATGGGGTGGCTATGAGTTGGACACTGACTCAATGGCACCCAACAACAACAACAACAATCCTATATATTATCTCATGTAATCCTCACAGTAACTCTTTGAGAAGTGTGGTCACTAATCCCTGTCAGGTAAAGAAATCAAAGCTCAAGGAGATCCAGCAGCTCAAGGAGAATCCATGCAGAGCTGATGGAATCCTCTGCACAACTGATCCCAGCATTCCACACCAGCTCACTGGAGTGTCGCTTGGGGCCATCAGGACAAGCACGTGCTACATCATTCTGGGCTCTTTACTAGGCACATGATCTAGAGCAGCTTTTTGCCTGTTCCGATATTCGCCAAAAAGCAAAAATTACTCTGTCATGGTAGTGTATGGAAATGCAACTGACTTAGTTTGGAAAAGACCAATTTATATAAATTATAAAATAGCACAGTGTTGGGTAGTGTTTTGTCCTGTTGTATACAGGGTCACTAGGAGTTGAACCCAACTTGATGGCACATAACAACAATAAAATGGTTAATTTGCTGAATGACTGCTTCACTATTTCTATCACACAGGCAACCTAATATCATTGAGTCGTAGACTGCCATACACTTCTCTTCACTGGCTGATTTCTGTGGTGCTTTTTAAGCAGAAATTTCCTATATTACAGTATTTTTCTTGTTAGAAAGCCTTAAAATTAGTCTGCTATAATAGTATAACTTATATAATAAAACTGAAAAATGGTGGTTCTTGGTAAATCATCATCTGGTCTTGTGCAGTAACTTTCACAACATCAATTTCAGCATTCAAATAAAAATCTTTTCTACCATTTCTCTGGTTTGGGGTCAGCTGACTTCTTTGACACATCCAGTTCATATTCTGGTAAGGCAGTTCAGCAATAAGTACCCAAAGCCATAAACAAACAAACAAACAAACAACAGCACTAACTTTGATCCAGTTCTCCCACTTCAGGAATTTGTCCTACGGAAATCATTCAACAACTACATAGAAATGAATGTATTCTGAAGATGTTCATTGTAGTGGTGTTGCTTATGCCACTAAGAAATTGGAAATAACTAAATTAACTATTAGTCAGGGATTAACAAGAGTACATTCATATAAGGGAATGTTATACAGCCATTAAAATAATATAAATTTATAAATATTAAACATGAAAAGATATATAGGCTCAATCTAATAAAAAACACAATTGCTAGTATTAATATATGATCTCCATTTTATGTGCATATACACAGGAAAAATCCTGAATTACTGCAATAGCAAAACATGTTCCCCTTATGTCTATACAAAAGTTCCAATTCTGGCTCCTGAAGCTGAGAATTACGTTTGCTCTCTTCTCAATTGCCTTTCTGCTATTCTGGTTATGATGGCATAGTTTCTAGTCCATTTACCTCCCTGCTTTAGCCTCTTTATTAAAGTGTAGAGCCTGTTTGAAAACAAACACTTGGGATAGCCAAACCACGGCAAGACACAGGCTGATTATCTCCTCGCTTCTGAATGCTTTGCCATTAGTACTGCTGGAGATGGCCAACAATGTCAAATGGTTGGCTAAAACCTTAAATCTTTTCAACAAGAGCTTCCACGCTAGAAAGTTGCATTTGGGGGAGCTTAATTGTGTATTTGTTTCTGTTGATTGCTTTGGCTTTTTGAAATCTTTTTCTATCCCCGACTTCCAATATCCAATTGGCCAGCTTCCCTGCCAAAACTAGGGCAAATACAAATGTGACCCACCTTTCTTTCTTCTCAAACTAAGATGCCATGTCATATGATAAGGACTATTCAGCCCATTTTACTTTATGATAATTTAGAACATTTTTATATTTTAACACATGGATATGCTTAAAAAAATAGAATATGAATTCACTTCATGTGAAAACATAAGGCCTCAAAGACTTTTAGCTCCTGGCTATGCTTCCAAAGTCTCCCTTGTTGTTAGGTGCTGTTGAGTCAGGTCCAACTCATGGTGACCCTACAGGACAAAACACTACCCAACACTATGCCATGCCCGGCATTGTCAGTGCTTCTTTGCTATTCATAGGGTTTTCAATGGTTGATTGTTTCAGGATTGGACTGCCAGGTCCTTCTCCCAAGCCTACAGCACCTGGTGTTCCCAGGCAGCTTTCCATCCAAAGACTGACCAGGTCCACCCCTGCTTAGCTTCCAGAATCTGACAAGATGGGATGCCAGGGTGGTATGGCTATAGACAAAGTCTCCCTACCCCTTCCAAAGTCCATTTCTCCATCTTTATTCCTTCACACCCTCCAAGAAAGTATAGGTTTTCCTCTTCTTTAGTGGTATCTTGATGGAATAATAACTACAGTAGCACTGACACGGCTGTGACACAGTTAAATGGCAACGCAACTTGCCATACAACCATGTTTCACATTATAATCAAGCCCATGTTTTTCCACTTTATCCACAAAAAGTCCTAAGAAACTTAGCCAAATACTTGGTTTTATTCTGATATTTTAATAATAACATTAACAAAGCTTTCTCAATAAGTATCTGTTTTAAAAGCAAATGATGCTAGCTTAGGAAGGCTTGTTCTCACGGAACTCAGGCGAATTTAACCATGCCCCTTTCCAGCTAACTGAAAACCATCCCTTCTTCCCTCCATCTCCTCCATTCCAAGATTATTTCACAGCTCCTTTTTAGAAGGTACTGAACTAGGGTCTAGGAGTGAAAACAATGAGAGAAAATAGTGACACAGAAGCTTATCGTCTAAGACGAAAAAAAGATGACACATATATAACTAACGTAAAATGGCCAAGGGCAGTTCCAGACACAAGGAAGCACAGACCTGCAGGAAGGAATCTGCTACCTGGCTAGAACAGTAGGGGGAAGGGGAGAGATAAAGACACACCATAGTAGTGTGACAAGACCAGAACCCTGCCAGGGAATCATGTGAAAGCCTTCTGCCACACTCAGAGAAACGTATCGTTTTAATTTTGTTTGTTTGCTTGTTTGAAACAGGGTCTCACTATGTCACCCAGGCTTGCCTGGAACTTGCTGTGTAGCCCAGGCTGGCCTTATATTCAAAATCCTCCTGCCTCTGATTTCTAGGCACTGAGATTTCACACATGTGCTACCACCCAGCAAATGTATCACTTTCTATTTCAGAAAATCAAAAAATTTTCAGTTTCCGAAAAGCACCTGCTTTTCTTCTTAGTCTTCTTGGGATTTTTCCCTTATCTTCCAAGATTGTCAACAGAAGTCTACAAATCAGAAAATAATATGCTGTTATACTGTTGGCAGGCTTTTCAGGTTTGCAAAGTATTTTCCGATGGATTACCTATGCAAGACTTTTATTATGTCCCAAGGTATGATGAAGTTGGACTCAAACACTCAAACTCAGTTCAAATGCCTTTCTATTCAATCCCTTCCCTCAGTCCAGGCATCTACCACTTTCACCTACATTTGCATTGATCTTTCCAATCAAAAACCATCATTGAGTTGTCTAAGCTTAGGAAAACAATGAATACAATCACACAAACGAAAGATGGTGATGACCTTATAATTAAAAACTTCAGTGCACAAAAAATTAAAGGGATAACCACTGCAAAAATATTTGCAACAAATTCTAAATGGCTACCACCTTTGATTTCTAGAGTTTAGGATAAATCTGAGAGATCCTAAGAACAGACTAGACAATTAACAAGGTGACAAATCTTCGAGAAAAACATTCAAATCACTGGGAAAAACATTCAAAGCCGATCAGTAAGCCTCCCCAAAAAGACTTGATTAAAAACACAGATATTTGCTAATCAAAAAATACATAAATAAATGAAAATACAGCTCCTCATTATCTATAATTCCACATTTGAAAATTCATCTGCTCACTAAAATTTGTCACACTAACCAATATATATTCAGAGCATCCAAATATCCGAGTCATTCAGCACACACATTCCCAGCTGAGGCCAGCCTGGGCTACACAGCTTGAGCCATCCTCAACCTTCTTTCAGCTCTCCTACTGTACATAAATGTCCTTTTTTTGCAGGCTTTTTTAAGTCACTTTTTTTTTTTTTTTTTTTTTTTTTTTTTTTTTTTTTTTTTTTTTTTTTTTTTTTTTTTTTTTTTTTTGTCATTCCTATGCATTTTGTGGGGCTGGATTTTAGCTCAGTTGGTAGAGTGGCACGCTTCACTGTCTGAGGACTCAAGTTTGGACCCCAGCACCACAAAAATGGCAGAAGGATGTGGCACTCCACTCCTGAAGCAATCCTGAAGCAATCACCCATTGAAAAGTCTATGAGGAAAGAAAAGAACAGAAGAAAACCCTATGAGAGTCCAATGAGTCAGATCTGACTCAAGGGCACCTAATAAAAACATGCATTTTGCTGGTGATTTTGCTATTTAATATAATCCCCAAGCACCCAACCAAAGTGCTATCTTGTGTTCCTAAGCACAAGGTAGCCATGATGTGTCTCAGGGAGAAAATATGTGCATTAGATAAGCTTCATTCAGGCATAGGTTATTGTTCTGCTGGCCATGAGTTCAATGTTAATTAATCTAAAACATATATTAAACAAGTGTCCTCAAACAGAAACACACACAAAACTAGGTCATGTACTGATCAACTGACAAAAATATTATGAACAGAAGCTCACAGGACTCTAACCCTGATGGTTCTCCTGGGAGCAATGGTTGGGTATCCACTGATTCAATCCATGCTCATGGTGACTTTCCAGAACATAACTGCCAGAAACAATGAAAATCAGATTTTTTTTTTTTTTTTTTTTTTTTTTTTTTTTGCGGTACTGGGGGTTGAACCCAGAGCCTTGCGCCTGCATGCTCTGCAAGTGCTGGACCACTGAGCTGCACCCCCCAGCCCATTTTTTTTACTTTTTGAGATAGGGTCTCGCTAAATTACGCAGACTGCCTCTGGTCTCGAACTTGCGATCCTCCCACCTCCGCCTCCCGAGCTGCTGGGATTACAGGCGTGGGCCACCACACCCGGCCGAAAATCAGATTTAACAGTGGTGCTGGGTAGAGTCCTCTCCATTTTTCTGCATTTCCTATGGGTTCCCACATTGAGTTTCCCTATATCTAAGTTTCCTATTAATATTGTTATTCTTCTCTTTAAGGACTTTCTTCAGTTTTTCTCTAACCTTTTCAAATGTATTAACCCATTCTAGACTCTCCATCTCCTCTCTCAGCACCACACTTTTGTCATTGTTAGGTGCTGGAGTCATGTCCGACTCATAGTGACCCTCACAGGGTTTTCAATGGCTGACTGTTTCAGGATTGCATCCGGAGTGGATTGCTATGTCCTTCTCCCATTTCTGTAGTGCTGGGAATTGAACATGGGACCTCAGAGACTGCAGAGCGGCACTCTACCAACTGAGCTATATGCCAGCCCCACCCAGCACCACACTAACCCTCGGTTTATACCTTTGTTCCTTAACAGGGCTGCCATCTTTGTACAGGCCCATTTATAAACCGTTTTCCCTTGGTTCTTGGTGGGGCTCAGACACTTCTGGGCTGCCTTCCTCTGTTCTTCTTTGCCCAGGAATTACATTAGCTTTGTGAGCAATCTTCTACATTTACGTCTTTGGCTATAGGATCATACCTACAGTTTTGGCTAAATGTTTAAAACTCATCTGTCAATAGCTACTTGCCAAAAATTCTCTGCCTTAAATTCCAGGGTATGAACATGTTCCCCATTGTCACTCAAGGAACCTGTACATACAACTAATATGAAAACAAAAACAAACAAACAAACAAAACAAAAACATCTGATAGGATCCTGAAATGCCAGAAGCATTTTTACTATAATTTTTAAATCTTTTGTTATGGAAAACTTAAACATATACATGAGTAAGTAGACTATATAATAACCCCAATATACCTTCAGTAAGCTGCAACAATCACCAATATTTTACCAATGTTTTCATCTATTTCCTCTTTTTTTGTTCTGTTCTTGCTACAAAAAAAAAAATCTTAAAGAAAAACCAAAGTAATATATTGTTTATGAGAGAACATGGCAATCCACTCCCTATGAGGGTTGCTATGAGTCAGACACAACTCAATGGCACCTAACAACAATGTATTGTTTTACCTATAAGAACTTCTCTGTGTGTTTATAACTGACAAGGAAATTTGTTCTTAAAATAACCACAGTGCCATTATTAAACTTAACAAAATGTATAATTTCTTACCAACTTCTGCCGGGCATGGTGGTGTGTGCTTATAATCCCAGCACTTAGGAAACAAAGGCACAAAGATCATGAGTTTGAGACCTGGGTTACACAGTGAGTTCCAGTCCTGCCTAGACTACACAGCACAACCGTGCAGAAAGAAAAGAGAAGAAAGAGAGAGAGAGAGAGAGAGAGAGAGAGAGAGAGAGAGAGAGAGAGGAGGGAAAGAAAAGAAAAGAAAGAAAAGGAACGGAAGAAAACTAAGTCTGTATACAAGTTTCTGTTATCTGAAAATTGTCATTACAGTTGGTTTGTTCAAATAAGACAAAATCTCCACACTGCATCTCATTAGCTGAGACGATATTTCAGGCAAAGGCAGATGGATCAGAGTTGAGTTTCTAACAGAAAGGCGGCCCACTCAACTAAAAGAATTAAATTGGAGGACTAACCCAAGAGACTGGAAAAATAAAGAAGACTAAAACTATTCAGAAACATCACAAAGTAGGGCAAGCGCCAGAAAGTACCCAAAGAGCTTAGAACCTACCATAATCTGAGTGAGGAGAATAACTGCATAAATGATTGAATTATCTTAATGGCAGAAGGATGTTAGCCGGAAAAAAAAATCTCATTTCAGACCAAAGAGGCAATGAAAAACAGCTGTTAAAAGGAAAATGCTATAGTCACTGTCCTAATTTATTTCATCTTCTAAACCTTAGTTTCCTAAGCATGCTTGTGTATCATGGCACTTTAATAATTACACTATCTTTAAAATGATCATGGGTACAAGTTTATATTTCCTCAAAGAGACCAAAATAAAATAAGCCTGAAATTCATATTAGGTAGATGACAGTGGTGCCCCTCACTGTCTCCCGGATTCTTATCTCTGGTCCTTGGATTTTCTCAAAAACTGAAAATGGACATGGCCTGCAACTTATCAGGATGACAGACAACTGTATGGATTACTAAGGCAGGCAACTCGCAACCACATGTGGTACTTACCACGAATATACCCATTTTACAGATGTGGAAACTGAGGCTTCACAGTTAGAAGACAATGTTACGGTCATATCCAGTAACTGGCAGCACTGAGACTCTAAAATTGGCAGACTGACTCCAGAAACAAAGACTCAACCCACACTTAATCGGAGGATTCTCAAACACTTCGCTGACTTCTCTCTGCTGTGCAGGTGCACACAAGGGAACACTCTACATAAGTAATACATTTGTTGTGGCGGTGGTTGTTTGCTCCTGTCAAGTTAGTCCAACTCATAGCAACCCTGTGTTCAACAGGACAAAACACTACCTAACACTGTGCCATTCCCAGCACTATTATTAGTGCTTCCCTACTGTTCATAGGGCTTTTGGAGGCTGACTGTTTCCAGAGTGGGCTGCCAGGTCCTTCTCCCTAGTCTGTCTTAGTCTGGAAACTCAGCTGAAACCTGTTAATGGGTGGCCCTGCTGGTATCCGAAATATGGTGGCATAGCTTTCAGCATCACAGCAACACACAAGCCCGCACAGCATGACAAACTGACAGACATGTGGAGGGAAGTAGCACATATTAGTATAAAAAAGTTTAAATAAGTTTATTAAAATAAACTTAAACATTCTCTCTCTCTCTCTCTCTCTCTCTCTCTCTCTCTCTCTCTCTTTCTTCTCTGTCTCAGCATCCGTGTGTGTGTGTGTGTTGCAAGGGATAGAATCCATGGCCTTGCACATGGCAGGCAAGCACTCTTATCAATGAGTTACACCCCAGTCATTTCTTTTTTTTGTGTGTGAGAGAGATTTATTATCAGAAGTATCTCCAGAATGTCCTCTCCTCCCTAAAGGAAGATTTTTTTAAAAGTGCTTTTATGTTCAGTCATATTTCTTTGACTCTGCAGCTAAGTCAAAACAGAGTCTAGATAATGAAGAAATAAGAGTTCCAACTCAGCACCCCCCACCAACTTGGCAGTAATGTTTTAATTAGAGTACTATGATTAAAAAGTTACCCTAAGTATAGCACTGAAGAAGTTTAATATTAGCGTAAATATGACCAGTGATGTTTGTGTACACATAAGTTAACGATGCTACTGTAACATCAGAAAGTTTAAACGTGTTTTGTTTGATTTCTAAGTAGAAAGAGATGTTGGACTCTTTATCATCACTAAAGGGTAATTTTAGCATTTCAAAGGAATTTTTCCCTAATTGTATTTTGAGAAACACATTTTTGAAAACATACATGCACGGGGAACCACAGATCTTGTCAAATCCAGTACTGCATATTCCAGTGCAAGTCTGGACACATCAAATCTCAAAGAATTCCTTAAGGCTTACTAAACCAGCCTCTGATTTAATTTTCAACCAACTATGAATCTAACACTTGTATGTTATTGCAGCTAATTCTCAGTCACTGCAAGAAGACAGGGAGAAACTCAGCATGGTCTTTGCACTGAAACATTCCAGCGGAAGGACATCCCCATAACGTACAAACTTCAACTGATACTTACCTAGTTGATATTTGAATCCTGATGTATGTTTACTCATTTCACTAACTTAATTTAGCAGTGTGGATGACTATCCCATATTCCTAGCAGAATGGAAGAGTTTAGTTATCACAGGGCAGGCAGGGTGCACACCGTGTGTACCTACATCAGGCGCCATCACATACAAGATGAGAGAGGTAGAAGAGATAGGCACTTCCACAGCAGAGACAATGGCTCCATGGAGCCCTTGCACCACCCTGGATCCTGGCCCTGGTGAGCATCAGATCTCATTCTGAGGCCTGAGATATGGTCTGAGATTAGGAATAGCTTACTCAGGGACTAGCTACTGGCTCATCTGATTTCATCAGCACTTACAACTGTCTAGTGGCTCTGATCTTATTACTTGCTTGTGGTTCTTAAAGTGCAGTCCCCGGACCAGCAGAAGCATTACCTACTGTGATTGCTAAATGAAGCTAGCATATAAAATTAACTATGGGATGCCCAGGGGCTGATGAAACATTTATGGGTGTCTGTGAGGGTAATTCTGGGAAATACTAGCAGGAATTAGTAGACTTTATTGAGAAGACTTTCCCTTGCTCAAGTGGGCAAACATCATCCAATTCATTGAGGGCCTGGATAGATAAAGATTGAGAAAAGGCAAAATCTCTTTCTCAGCCTGGAGCGTCTATTTTCACCTGCTCTCAGACATCAAGGCTCATGGTTCTCAGATCTTCAGACTCAGACTAGGACTTAAGCCAGTGGCTGCCCTGATTCTCAGCCTCAGACTCAGACTGAAGGACACCGGGGGCTCTGCTGGATCACCAGCTTTCCCACGGTGGACCTATGCTTTCTTGGCCTCCATTACCATGTGAGCCAATTCGTATAATGAATCTCCTTTTATGTTTACATAACACACACACACACACACACACACACACACACACACACACTCTCTCTCTCTCTCTCTCTCTCTCTCTCTCTCTCTCTCTCTCTCTTCCATTTTTCTGAATAATACACCTGGGAACTTCTCAGACATGCGGACTCTCAGGCCACTCCCAGGCCTTCTCAATCAGACAGCTTAAAGTTGGGGCCTAGCAATCTGTTTTACTTCAGCCCACCAGGGGATTCAGATGTGCGTTAAAGTCTGTGAATCACTGCTACAGTAAATATATCTAAAGGAATCATTCTTTCAGATTGTCATTGTATTTGGGGATCCATTTCCATTTAATCTATTAGGTATAGTTTACTGATTTTCTAATATTACCTTAAAAGTAAATTCAAACAGAAAGAAGCTTTGAATTTATCAAAAGCTGAATGGAGAAGAGTAACTAATATGAAATTGAGAAATCGGCTTCCATTTTTCCCATATGTGTTCTCTGGAACAAAATCCTTACAGCAGTCTGTCAGGAAGAACTTCATTACACTACTCACAGTCACTTGATCTCCTGTGGCACAGGTTCTCAGCATCTGAGATGTCTCCCAATAATTGCCTCAAGTGAGCTGGACCCTGGAACCAGAAAGACAGGATGTTGAAGACCAGGGACCCTGAGAGGACTTGAAACTGAGCTTAGGCCTCAGCTTCATTACTTCTCACATGGGAGCTCCTGGAAAACTCACTTAGTCACATTAACCCTCAGTTTCCCCAAATGTAAAATAAAAATGATCATACAACCTTCATCAGAGAGGTCATGAGAATCAAAAGGGTTTAAAGCCTACGGTCTGGCACAAAGTAGCCCTTAGTGCACAACAGTAATTATATCATTATTACCTAACTGAACTATTCAAGTTTAAATACTTCTGAACACACTTCAGTCTCTAAAAGGCAGAGATTGTAAATGTCTAAATTGTTTCTTACATAAAGCACCTGATAAGTGGTTTTTTTCAAAAAATAAAGGTGACAAAGTTACAATTGCATTCACTTCTGACAAAAGATTCCATGCTACAAAAATAGATCGTTCTGCAAATAAAAGCTGTGTATATGGTATCTAACCACAAACACCCTGATCAAGAGAAAACATCTGGTGTTTTCTTTAAAGAGCTCCCAACTCTCATGGGGGACAAAAGCCAAGGCATAGTACAGACAAGTAGATTAGTCAAGAATGTGATTGGAAGAATTAAAGAAATTAAATTTTGGCAAGGCTGAAGGAGAGGTAGGCAAATATCCAAGTTTCTTTGGGTTCATTCAGATGAGTACTTCTCTTTTGTGGCTGGTAACTTAATATTAAAACATTTTACATTATAATTAAAAGATGAAAAAGCCATGGGGAGAGAAAACAAGTCACTTAAGCTTCTTTTAAATACACACTGAGTTAATATAAGCGTCATTAGCAAATGTTGTTTAACAAATGCTGAGGAGATGAGAGGTCTACTGGCTTTGTTCAGATCTGGGTTTGAGTCCTGGCTTGACCATTTACCAGCTAACCAACCTTAGGCAAGTTCCTGACCTTCCTAATTGACCTTCCTATTTCATCTTTTGTCTTCCTTATACCCTTCTCCCATAGAAACTGTATAATCCTAATCTGTTTCTCAAGCAGCCTAAAGCTCCTTCCTACGTTAGGTCCTTTGCACATGTTGTTCCCACTGTTAGCCTCCAAAGCATCTGCTCCCAATCATCACCAAGACAATTTATTAGTACTCAAGTCTCAAGTCATTTTTCAGGAATGCTCTCCTTGTCTATGCTAGATGGTTGTTGTTGTGAGGTGCCTCTGAGTCAGTTCGAATTTATAGTGACCCTATGTACAACAGAAGAAAACACTACCTGACATCGCGCCATGCCTGGCACTGTTGTCAGTGCTTCTCTGCTATTCATAGGGTTTTCGGTGGCTGATTGTTTCGGGAGTGGGCTGCCAGGTCCTACTCCTAAGCCTACAGCACCTGGTACTCCCGGGTGGTCTGCCATCCAAGGACTACCCAGGCCTGACTGCTTAGATTCTGAGATCAGACAAGATCAGACTCCAGGGTGGTATGGCTGTAGACCAGGCTAGATGAGATCCTACTACAAGCTCCCTTCGCTTATTTGTGTACCATTTGTCACCATTACAATAGCATTGCCCATTTGTAACTTTCTGTTTGGTGTTAGTCTCATCACCAGACTGAAAGCTGCATGGAACCAGGCATCATCTGTGTCCTCTGCCATGTTTCTAGCACCAAGCACAATGCCTGGAGCACAGGAGAAGGAAGCCTAGGCATTGTCTCAGAAAGCAGAGTGGCCCTCCAATTTCCCAGAGTAAGAGGTAAACCACTTTGGGAGCAGATGGATTCTCAGGTAGGCAGTACTGTCAGATGACAGCGTCAAGTCTTTCAACATCTTTCTGGTTTTCCAAAGGAGAATCAAGACAAAAAGCTAAGAAACAACTGTGAACCCTCTGAATTTAAACAGTTAATTTCAGACTAAAAATTCTGGGACTCGAGCCTATAAAACCCAAAAACCTGGAGTTCTGAACCTCATCTTACCTGCCATCGTGGGCAACAACTGTCCCTCCCACCTACACAGTCTGGACAGACGAGGCAAAGAGACAAACTTGTTTTCCCCCTGGCCTCCTTCTCAGCCTATCCTTCCATTTTCTCTGCCCCTGGGAGACAAGGGGCTGGTGGCCAGGGCTTCTCATCACTATCTTGGTGACTCTGAACCATGCAAGTTACGTTAGCATGAACTGCCAGCCCTCCTGTCCAGTTTGCCACTCACTCATCACTTGTGCACCTGGGCTTCCTTCCCTGGCTCCACATCTCTTTTCCAGCCTTTACTTACTCTCCCCATTCAACTCCCCCCAAGATGTGAGGCACAATCATGCTGCAGAAAGAGGGCTGAACTTCCAGTCAACAAAACAAATAATAACAAATGCTGGCAAGGTTGTGGAGAAAAAGGAACATTGTTGGTGTGACTGTAAATTGGTCCAACCACTTTGTAAATCAATATGGAGATACCTCAGAAAATACAAAATAGAACTTTCAGATGACCCAGCTATACCACTACTGGGAATATACCCAAAGGGAAATGAGTCATCATACCCCAGAGACACCTGCATCTCCATATCCAATGCAGCACTCTTCACAATAGCAAGGATATGGAACCAACCAAGGTGCCCATCAACAGAAGAATGGATAAAAAAATTATGGTACATATACACAATGGAATACTACTCAGCAATAAAAAAAAAGAAAGAAAGAATGTCACTTGCAGCAAAATGGATGGAACTGGAGAATATTATCTTAAGGGAACAAACAAGTTCAAAAAGAAATACTATATGTTCTCACTCGTGTGAGAGCTGAGTCTTACTTAAAGGAAGAAAAAATCCTATACATAAGCTGATATATAAAAATGTACAATTAAACTTAGCAAAGAAGGGACAATATAAAGAGTAGAAAGAAGGAGGGAAGGAACTAGCAAAGGGAAACAAAGATTGCGGAAGGTGGGACAGGGCGGAGAATCAATGTAGAGGGATAAAGGGGGCGAGGATAATCTCAGTGTAAACGATGCAGCCTCATGAGTAAATGGGAAAAATAGAGGAATACAACCCAACTACACATACAAGTTTGACTACATATTAATCAAAAGGTTCCATAAACCTTATACATTGATAAAAGTGTAACCAAAAGTGATGTAATAGTTGCATAAGGGAAAAAGCCAATGCTGTATTACTCTGTACCCAACCAACATTTATCAATAAAGGGAGAAAAAAAGAAAGGGCTGAACTTAAAGACTCCTAAATCTACACTCCTGCGGAGCAATTGCCAAACCAAGACATTATTTCAGAAACTGGGAAAAAGAGAAGAAAGGTTAAATGAAGTAAAAAGATAGATCAGGGAACAATTGGAAAAATCAACAGGATGGAGTGGTAGGGAGAGAATTCTGCTGGGCCTTTTACTCACAATCAGCCTCTTCTCCACAACCCAACAGAGCGAGCGCCCACAGTATTTGGTCTTCTCAGGCCACTAGCCACTGCCTCCCACTTCTGAGAATTTAATCCAGCAGAGGAGGCCAAGTCACTCCTACAGTGTGTTGAAACTACAGCTTATCAGTTCTGGAGGCTGAGCCCAAAGGAATAGATGGCTTAAGATCTGCACTTGGCCTTACATAAACACATGGGGAGAAGGAGTAGGTAGAACCGTGCTATTAAATAATGAGAAGGGTTCTGTGTAATAAACACCTTACCAGCTTTCATAAAACCCATTTAAAGACTGCAATTTCTCTTTAGAATTATCAATATCCAAAATAATACTAAAAATTACAATCTAGAGGGAACCTGCCACAGATTAAGTCTGCTAATTTATCCCATCTTGTGTGTTTGTGTGTTTGTATTGTGTTTGTGCATGAATGTGTGTGTTGCTGTGTCTTTTGTGGGGGGGAGGTGTTTAGGAGGGTTGCAGGGGTTAATGTGTGTTCATGTGTTTATGAGTGCTTGTGTGTTTGTGTATGTGTGTGTTATGTATGCATTAGTATGTCCTTGTATGTGTATGTGTTTGGATTTTTCAGTGTATTTGTGTGTGTTGTGCCTTTGTATATGTGTCTTCGTGTCTATTAACGTGTGTTTGTATATTTGTGTGTTTTTGTGTTTATTGTGCTTGTGTTTGTGTGTTATTGGGTGTGTTTTGCTTGTGCTTGTGTATGCTTGTGTGTTTGTGTATGTTGTTTCTGTTTGTGTATAACTGTTTTCGTGTGTTGGTGTTGGTGTGTATGTTGTATTTGTGTTTTATGTGTTTTTGTGTGTCTGAATGTGTGCTTGTGTCTTTGTGCATGTTGATGTGTGTGTTTCAGTGTACATGTCTTTGTGTCTGTGTATGTTTTGGGTGTTTGTGGGGGAGGGTACATTTGTGTTTGTATGTGCGGAAGAGTGTGCATGTTGGTTGTGCTTGTGTGTGTTGGTCTGTTTGTGTCTGTGTGTGTTGGAATGTGGGTATGTGTCTGTGTGTGTTGGTGTGTGTTGTGTGTTTGGGTTTGTGTGCCTGTGCAGGAATGTTTGTGTGTGCTTCTGTGTGTTTTTGTGTATGCTTGGGTGTGTTTGTGTGCTTGTGTGTCTGCTGATGCCTTTGTTACTTTGTATGCCTCTGTGTTCATGTGTTTGTGTGTGCTTATACATGTTTTGTGTGTTTGTGGTGGTGTATTGGTTGTCTTTGAGCATGTCTTTGTGTTTGTGTTACTGGGTTTGTGTGTGTTTTTGTTTGGGAGTGTGTGTGATTGCGTTTGTGTGCATGTGTGCTTATGTGTACTTGTGTTTGTGTGTTGTGTGAATGCTTTGGGGTGTGTTTGTGTGTATTATTGGGTTTGAGTGGGAGTAGATATGTCTGTATTCTGGTGTGTGTTGGTTGTTTGTGCATGTAGTATATGTTGCTGTGTGTTAGTGTGTGTCACTATGTTTTCATGTTGGTGTGTGTGCTGGTGTGTTTATGTATGTTTGTGTGTGCTTTTGTGTGTGATTACGTGTACTTATATTTGAGTGTTTATGTACTGTGTTATGTACTGTGTTTGTGTGTATTATTGGGTTTGAGTGGGAGTAGATATGTCTGTATTCTGGTGTGTGTTGGTTGTTTGTGCATGTAGTATATGTTGCTGTGTGTTAGTGTGTGTCACTATGTTTTCATGTTGGTGTATGTGCTGGTGTGTTTATGTATGTTTGTGTGTGCTTTTGTGTGTGATTACGTGTACTTATATTTGAGTGTTTATGTACTGGTGTCTGTTAGTGTGTGTTGGTGTTATGTGCATGTGTGGATGTGTGTTCTTAGGTTTGTGATATGTTCTTGTGTATGTGTGCTGGATTATGTATTTGTGTGTGTGTCTGTGTGCATTTGTGTGTTTGTGTTCCCATGTGTGTTCCTGTATGCACATATTTGTTTGTCTTTGGATGTGTGCTTTTGTTTGTGATTGCTTTTGTTTGTGTTTGTGTGTTCTTATGCTAGTGTGTGCTTGTGTGTTTGTAAGGAGGTGTGTGAAGGTTGTGTATTTGTGTCTGTGAATGTTTGTGCGGATCTTTGTGTTTGTTAGTGTATGTATGTGCTTGTGTGTGTCTAGTACATGAATCTTTGTGTTTGTGTTTTCGTGTTTCCATGTGTTTTGTGCTTGTGTGATGTGTTTGTGTGTAGTGGGATTATGTGTGTGGCGTGGATGTATGTGCTTCTGTGTTTGTGCATGTTTGTGTGTGTGTGCTTTGGTATGTGCTTGCGTTTCTCTGTGTGCATTTGAGTATATGGATATTTGTGTGTGTGCGTTTGTGTGCTTGCACGTGTGTGCTTATGTTCTTGTGTTTGTTTTTCTGTGTGTGTGCATATGGTTTTGTGTGTTTGTGTGCACTTGTGTGATTGTGTTGGTGTGTCCTAGTGTGTGCGCTTGTGTATGTGCATGTCTGTGTTGTGTTTGTCTATATTTGTGTGGGTACATGTACTTGTGTTTGTGTATGTGTATTTTTGTTAGTGTTTCTGTGTGCTTGTGTTTGTGTTAATGTCTGTGTATGCATGTTTTTGTGTTTGTATGTGCTTGTGTGTTGGTGTGTGTTGGTGTCTATGTATATTTGTGAGTATGCTTGTGTGTGTTGTTTGTGTCTGTGTTGGTGTGTTTGTGTTGTGTCTTTGTGTCTGCTTTTGTGTCTATGTTTCTTCGTGTGTTTGTGCTTGGGTGGGTGTATTTATGTGTGCTTCTATGTGTGTTCATTTTTGCCCTTGTGTGTTAGTGTTTGTGTGTGTTGAGGTGTGTTGTCTTTATGCATGTCTGTATATTATTGTGTTGTGTTGGTGTCTGTGTGCTGCTGTGTGTGCATGCTTGTGTGTATGCTTGTGTATTTGTGTGTGCATGCTTGTATTTTTGTGTTTGTGTGTACCTGTTTGCTTGTGTGTGTGCCTGTGTGTTTCAGTGTTTGTGTTTTTGCATATTGATGTCTCTGTGTGTTTTGTGTGTTGGTGTGGGTATGTGTCTGTGTTGCACTGTGTTTTTGTGTGTATGCTTGTGTTTGTTTTGGGTTTGTGTTCATGCTTGTGTGTGTCTTTGTTTCTGTTTGCATAAGTGTTTTGTGTGTGATTTTGAGTGTGTATTCATGTGTGTGCGTGTTGTATGTGCGTGTATGTTGGTGTGTGTTGGTATCTGTGTTGGTGTGTTTGTATTGGTGTGCATTTGTATGCTTGTGTGAATGTGAATGTATGTGTTTGTGTTTGTATTTGTACATGTGTGTTTGTGTGTTGGTGTTTGTGTTGTGTGTATGGGTTTATGTGTGCTGTGTGAGGTGTTTGTGTGTGACTGTTTCCTTTGTGTTCATGGGATTGTTTGGGATTGTGTTTTGGTTTGTGTGTTTTTGTGTCTGTGTTCATTTGTGTTTGTGTGCTTGTGAGTGATGTGTGTGTGCATGCATGGGGGGTTGTGTGTTTGTGTGTGTGGATGTGTCTTTGTGTTTTTGTCTGTGTGAGTGTATGTGTGTGCTTATGTTTATGTGTGCTTCTGTCCAGTGCATATGTCTCTGTGGTGTTTTTGTGTTTGTTTTCTGTATGTCTGTTTTGTGTTTGTGTGGTGTTTGTTTTGTGTGGTGTTTGCTTCTGTGTGTTTGTGTTTGTGTGTGTGCATGTTTATATGCATGTGTTTCTGAGTGTACCTGTGTGTGCCTTTGCGTTGGTGTGTTTCTATGTGTGCTTGTGGGTGGCTGTGCTTACATGTTTGTGTGCTTGTATGTTTCGTCTCTGTGTGTGCCTTGTGCACACTGATGGGTATACAAGTGTGTGTTTCTGTGTTTGCTTATCTTTGTGCTAGTGTCTTTGTGTGTTGGTTTATGTCTTTGTGTCTGTGGGTGGGTGTGTTTTCTGTTCGTGTGTTGGTGTGTGTGGTGTGTGGTGTTTTCTGTTCGTGTGTTGGTTTGTGTGGGCTTGTGTTTTTGTGTATGTGCTTGTGTTTGTGAGTTTAGGTTTTTGTGTGTATGTGTGCATTTGTTTCTATGTTTGCTTTTGTTTGTGTGTGTGCGCTTGCATGTGTTCTGTGCTTCTGTTTTTATGATTTGTGTTTCTATGGTTCTTCGTGTTTGTGTGTTGGTGTTTATGTATTGGTGTCTATGTATGGATGCTAGTGTGTTTGTGTGAATTTGTGTGTTGGTGTGCATTGGCGTTTGTGTGCTGGTAGTTGTTTCTGTGTGCTTGTGTATGGTTTGTGTTTGTGTGTGATTGTGTGTCTGTGTGCTGGCATTTGTTTTTGTGTGTGCTTGTGTTTGTGTGTGGTCTATGTGTGATTGTGTGCTTGTTTGCAGGTTTGTGGGTTTTCAATTATTTTTGTGTATGTTTCTCTGCGTGTGTGTTGCACATTTTTGCTTGTGTGTTCCTGTGTACTTGTGTGTATATCTGTATGTGCTTGTGTGTACTTGTTTTTTGTATGTGCGCTGTGTGTGCATAAAGGTTGTGAGTGCATGTAAGGATTGTGTGTGTGTCTATGTGCGCATGTATGTGTTTGTGCTTATGTCTAGTGCGTGTTTAATAGTATTTGTTTTTGTGTTTGGGTGGTGTGTTTGTAGTAAGTTTACTCTGTGTGTGGCGTGTTTGTATGTGATTGTGTGTGTATTTGTGTTTTGGTCTTTGTTTTTGTGTTTTATGTGTCTGTTTATGTTTGTGTATGTATGCATTTCTGTGTATTTGTATGCATCTGTGTGTTTGTGTGGTTGTTTTTGGTTTGTGTGTCCTTGTGTTCTTGTGTTTGTGTTTCTGTTTGTGTTTTTGGTTTGTGTGTGTTTGTGTTCTTGTGTTTGTTTCTCTATGTCTATGTTTTTGTGTGTTTGTGTGTTCAGGTGTGTGCCTGTGATTGTATCACCGTGTTGGTGTATGTGTGCTTGTTTTTCTGCATGTGTGTGCATGTGTGCCTTTTTGTGTGTCTGTTTTTATGTGGGTGCATGTATTTGTGTGTATGTGTGTTTGTGTGTCTTTGTGTTTGTCTTTTTGTGTGTGTATATTTTTGTTGAGTGTGGTGTTTGTGTTTTCTTATGTGTGCATTTGTGTGTTTGGGTGTTTATTGTGTGCGTGTTCGTGTGTGCATGTTTTGTATGTGTGTACATTTATGTGTGTGCATGGGTTGTTCTCAAATAGGCACCTATGATTCTGGAAATGTTGCATCCAATCTAGTGGTATTGCGACTGCTGACATTCCCATTCACACGGCCACACCAGAAAGCAAGTGCCAGCTTTGAAAAGTGTCAGAGTTGCGTGGACAGAGAGGCCTAAAATCCACCAAGTCAGTTTTCCACAATGTTAAATCTACTTTATGAATTTCCCTAGGGAACTTTCTGACCCCCGCCTCCCCACAGCTGCGATTGTTTTACCCACTGGAAACTGTAAGGAGATGAAAGCAGTCCCAGGAAGAACCCAGCTTGCCTCCTCCAGACAATCACCAGCCACCTGAGCGGGGATTTATTCCCCAGCCTCCTAGTTTCTATGTCATGGAGTCACTGCTGCCTGTACCCCACAGAACAAGAGGAGAAGGAACAAAGGGGCCAGGTGGCTGGGGCAGAGGGAGGGTGAGGTGGCTTCTCTGTTACATCCACACAATGGGCCCTTGGCTGGAGGAAGCTAGGATGCTTCTACCTCCAGCTGTGTGTTGAGACAGCTGTTAGAGCAAGGATAGGAAAAGGAAGGAAACAACAGTCCTTTCTAAGGACTGCCCAGGCTTTTATTCTGAAGGAAGGAAGACAAGTAATCATGAGAGAGAGCCTGTCTTGAAATGCTTTGGACTTTCCTCTGTGAGTGTGATCCTGCCATAAACAACTTCACAATTCTTTTCAAGAGTAAGCTGAAGAGCTAGGTGTGGTGGCACACACCTGTAATCCCAGCACTGGGGACACTAAGGCAAGAGGACAATGAGTTCAAGCCCAGCCAGGGCTACAAATGAGACTCTGTTTAAAAAAAAAAAAAAAAAAAGTTTAAAGTGAAAAAATTTAAATTGATAATGAAGTGCCTGATAATGAAATGCCATCCCTGTTTTCTAAGGCCTATTTGCTCAAACAACAAAGTTTGTGACTGGGGGTAGTGGGGCCTTAGCTAGGCAGCCAGCATGCGGTCACGTCCACTATAAGAAGCTAAGACCAGATCTTGCAGTAAGGTTCTGATAGGGTCTTCGCCATTCTCTCTACCAAGTTTTAGAACAAGACACCCAAAAGAACTATCAAAGTAGGAAGGTGGAAGAAATAAAATTAGAGAGAAGGAAAGTTGAAAATTCACATATATACTGAAATTCTGTCTCAAGATAACAGCTAAAAAGGAGGGTAGGGTGCAGCCCAGTGGTACAGTGCTTGCAAAGTAGGTATAAGACCTAAGTAGGCATAAGAACTGAGTTCAGTCCCTAAGTACTACAAAAAACAAAAAAGCCCACAGGATAGACATTTACCAACATTTCCTGTAGTCACGACTGAAGAAATACACACACACAAAGGTTAGGTTATCCATGTTCTTTTTAAAAAAATTTTTTTGTTTAAATTGACAGATAAAATTGTTACGTTTTTATTGTATATAGCAGGATGTTCTAAAGTGTACATACGTTGGGGAATGGTTATATCTAGAGAATTAACAAGTGTCTGACCCAACATAGTTATATTTGTGGTGAGAGCACATAACCATTTCCTTATAGTTTTCAAAAATTGTCATTAACTATAGTCACCTTGCTGTACAATAGTTCTCTTAAAATCTATTCCTCCTACCTGATTGTAATTATGTACCCTTTGACTAATGCCTCCCCTAGGGTCTTTACATGAGCAAAGACCCATAATGGAAATACGATTTTGTATCAACATTCTTTAGCCTAAACTTTCCATCCACCACTACTTTCCCCTTTCACAGCATGGGCTATTCCACTACAGAAATGTAAAAGCTGCATAAGGTGTGTTTTACTTTTGTGGAGTTATAGACTTGAGTTAGGCTATCCACACACAGATACACACTTCTATCATTTGTTTAATGGTACTTACTATACAAGAAGAGAATTCTTAGCATTAGCCTTACTTTTAAACTATGTGGAAGACAATTTAACAGAACGAAGCCTAAATTACATCTGTATATACAGTAATTAGTTCAGAAGCAGTGGACCCACAACCAAGGCCTATTTCACATTCCAAATGGCTAGCATTTTAATCATTTCCCATACCACCATTTTAAAATTAAGACACTTCCTGTTCTTGGCCTACAGATTCTGTCTTGCACACACTCTTTGCTAAACCTCAATATTCAAGCTTGTTCTCATTCTTTCAAGAGGTTTAGATTTACACGATTTACACACTGTTGCAGGGTAAAATACGCCTGAAACCAGGAAAGGCACCTGGATGTTAAACTCACCCAGGACTTTGCAAAACTGTTCTATATATTCACGTCCTTCCCCTCTGACAAAATGTTACAATATATTTTCTTGTTCAGTAGACCCAAGAGCCTGTCAGCCTCACATTAGAGGGCTCACAAAATTTAGCCAGCAACCTTTTGCACCAAGTACAGCACAGATTATCAAATGAGCTGCCAGCATGTCTAAGGGATTCTCATGCTGCAATTTGAGAAGGCTGAAAAAGGACACCGAATGAGGGAGCTGCTAATTAATTCTTCTCCTCCCCATCGGCCCTAAATGTTTCCAACAACAACCCATTTGGGAACACAGTTTTGACATTGTTGAGATAATGACTTGATTTGTTCCCAAAATGCTGGGAGAGCTGCTGCAACCCTATCTGGTGAGAACCATTTGTACTCCCTTCTTCTCAAAGCCAGAAGCAAGGCTTGCTTCCAAGACAAGGAATACTTCCTGTCTTCTTCCCAGCCTGGCAGTCAAGGGACTGACTGGCCACACGCTAACCCCTGATAAACTTGCCGATGGTTATGGACTACTTTAGCAAAAGCAAAGTCCCCTGGTTACCAAAATAGAATTTCCTGACCCATATCATAAAACTGCAGATGCTGCATAACGTGCCTGGAAACAGAAATGAGAACACAAGATTACCCTGTGTGACATGCTGGAGTGGGGGGATGTGAAATGGCTTCAGGAGATTAAACAATTGAAGAGCTACATCTGATGAACCGGGTGAAGAGGTGCGGGAAGCAAGACGAAAGGGACACAAGCAAAAGAGACCACAGCAAAGCACCTCGGGAAGGGACGCAGCTCAGGTCTACCTCCAGCTATCACCCTCTCCTGACCCTCCCCCTGCCAGCCAAAGACCTGGAAAGGTTCATCTATACTGGAGTTTCTCAACCTTTGTACAACTGGCATTCGGGACTGAATAATGATCTGTGGTGGGGAGAGCTATCCTGTGCACTGTAGCATGTTTGGGAGCACCCATGGCCTCCCCTCACATCTGCCAGATGACAGTAGCACCCACCCTTCCAGGTTCAGTAGTAACAACCAAAATATGGTCACATCTTGCAAATATCCCCCTGGGGCAGGGGAAGAGGGCAAGCTACCCTAGACTGAGAAGTGACGACATACCCAAGGCTGCCACGCAGAGGGGTGTCGTTTGCACACTGACCAAGTGCACTGAGCAAAGATGGCATATGGGAGCTCAAGTCCCATCTTCTGTCCAGTCACCAAGGCATATTCCCTAGGACCGTGTCCATTTGAAAGGGGCACATTCCTTCTGATACCCTCAAGGGCTCTACACAGGCCAGAAGTACTGCATCCACCTAAGCTAGGGCTCCTTCCTCTCTTCCCACTTACTCCCGGACCCTCCATTCTGGTCCAGGCAGCCATCAGGTCTCTGAAACTGTTCTTGTTGCCAAATCCAGTAGAGATGACTCAATTCTCACTGCTCTGCAGGATCTGACAGGGGTGACCACTCCCTCCTGGAAATGTACTGTTGGAGCTTCTTCTGCCCTATCTGCCATTCAGCCTCAGGCTGCTTTCCAGGGTTCTGCTTCCACCCTCTTGTGCTCCTCCACCTGAACTGGGGGCTCACGCTACCTCAAAGCTGTGGCTACCAGTACCGAGAGACTTGAAGAACTCTATCCACTGTGCCTTTTCTCTCTTTCCTGAACTTTAAGTAGAGTTCCAACTGAAGTTTTACTTTCAATGACCCCAAGACCCTTGGACTCCATCTGTCCATAAATGAGCTCACCATCCATCCCCCTCACAAACCTCACAGCCTCTTCTCACTGAGCACCAGCGGGGTACTCCCAGAACCCTGGGCACACCCTCACCTGACTCTCCCCCTCCCCATTCCATCAGTTCACAGAGACACCTACTCTTATTCCTGCGCTTCCAATCTGTTCACCTTCCTCCAACTGCATGGCCACTCCCCCAGCTCAGGCTACCATTTCTCTCGCAGGGGTATCATTACAGGAGTTTAGTTCACAGGCTGCCCTCACTTACCTATGCTGGAGAGATTTTTCCAACCTGGCCTTTTCAAGTCTCATCATTCACCAGTTCCATCTTGCCCATGATTTCCCATCTTGAGAAAAAGATCAAAATTTCTTCACATGGTTCACCTTTAGGACGCACCCATCGCCTGCCTGCATGTGCACACCCAACTCCACTGTCGAATCTGAATTCACAAACTAAGATCTCTCTGGTTCTGAGCACAGGATGCTCTCCCTTTAGTCTCTGGAACATACCCTTCCTCGAATCTACCACTTCACGGGGCAAACTCCACCTCGAACAACTGGTTTCAGCTTTATTTCTCAGACCCTCAGCTCCCACGAATGTTCCCAGTGTCTACACTGGAACACTATCAGAGCACTCTTTCTGCCTGTTTCCCTAATTCCCCAACTAAGCACACCACATCTCCTCCCTTTGCCACCTGTCAGCTTCAATCTCACTTCCTCCTCCTTGTGGTACCGGCTGGTCTCTCCATTAATTGCTCATCCTGAATCTGTTATGGCTCATCATCAATAGAAAATATAATAAGTACCATGACTACAGAATGCCCTTCTCTGCACCCGCTGCTATTGTTAGGTGCTGAGTGGGGTCCAACTCATAGTGACCCTATGTTCAACAGATGAAACACTCCCCAACATGCCTAGCACTGTGTCAGTGCTTCTCTGCTATTCACAGGGTTTTCAATGGCTGATTGTTTCAGGAGTCGGCTGCCAGGTCCTTTTCCCAAGCCTACAACACCTGGTGTTCCGGGCAGTCTCCCATCCAAGTGCTAACCAGGCCAGACCCTGCTCAGCATCTGAGATCGGTGGGATAGGATGCCAGGGTGGTATGGCTGATGCTACAGGATATCAAAATACATACATGACATGGAACTGTCCTCAAGAAATGTATCAAGGTAGGGGAAACAGCACAACTTGAAATGTTCACAGGTTGAGCATCCCTAATCTGAAAACCTGAAATCCTCCGAACTTTGAGCTTTTCTGAGCATGAACATGATGCCACAAGTGGAAAATTCCACACCTGACCTCAGTGTGATTCAGGTTGCAGTCAAACTGCAGGCATGCTAAAAATACTGTATACAATTACCTCCAGGCTATATATACATACAGTGCATATGAAACATAAATGAAGTTCATGTTTGGACTTGGATTTCATCCCCAACATACCTAGTATTAACTATACGCACAATTCCAAAATTTAAAAAAAAAAAATCCAAAATGCTTCTGGTCTCAAGCATTTCAGATAAGCAACACATACCCTGTTTGTATTTACAAATGCAAATGAACAAAGATAGCCCAAGAAAACAGATAGTCAGGAGATGTAAAATTGAGAAATTATTAGGATTAAGTAGAGATGATGAGTCTCCTAGACAGCCCAGGATTTGGACTTAGATTCTGAAGACGATACGGGACAAATTTACAAGCATAAAAATTAACATGGGAAACAATCAACTACTTTTTTTATCAGTAGGATTTATCAAGTTTTTTTTCAAGTGAAACCTTTGTAAAATGTCCATTGTTGGCTTTCTGGTGGCACTGACAGGAGGACCTGAAAGCATTATTCCCTGGTGGATTGAGACCAAGTCCTAGAGATCTGTGCTTATTCTCTATGAAAGGAGAAAGCACGTATAAGTCTGGAGAGTTTTCAAACAGCAATTTCCTCAAAATTCATGCAATTGTATTGTGGTTGTTGTTGTTAGGTGCTGTCGAGTTGGGTCTGACTCATAGCGACCCTGTGTACAGCAGAACAAACACTCCCCGATTCTGTGCCAGGCACACAATCTTATTTATGTTTAAACCCATTGTTGCAGACAGTGTCAATCCATCTGGTTGAGGGTTTTCCTTCTTTCATTGATCTCCATTCTCCCAAACATGATGTCCTTCTCCAGGGATAGAAAAGCTAATAAATAGGTTGGGTGAAAAATTAACTTCTTGAGAAGGTCCCGGCAATCCACTCCCAAGGCAATCCGGAAACAGCCATTGAAAACCCTATGAGGGTCACTATGAGTTGGATACCAACTCGACAGCACCTAACAACAACAACAACTTCAAATGGCACTCTTGTGTATGATATTTATATTATTTTTCCACTTTTCCCTCCAGTTGATATAGTTAGCAAAACAACATATTTATAATATTTACAATGTTTCGATATACTATAAACTGTAAAATTATTAAATTGATCTAATTAACATACCTATCACCTCACAAGCCCATCTTTTTGTGGTGAGGATATTCAGGAGCTAACTTCTTAGTAATTGTCAAGTATACATTATTATTGTTAACTATAATCAGCCTGCTGTATGATAAACTTCCAAGACTTATCACCCTAAGTGAAATTTTGTATCCTTTGACCAGCATCTCCCCTGGCAACTACCATTCTGCTTCTGATTTCAACTTATTTAGATTCCATATATAAGTAGGATAATGTTGTTGTTGTTAGGTGCCGTCGAGTCGGTATCTGACTCATAGCAACCCTCATAGGGTTCAATGGCTGACTGTTTCGGGATTGCCTTGGGAGTGGATTGCCAGGCCCTTCTCCCATTTTTGCGGTGCTGGGAATTGAACTCAGGTCCTCAGAGACTGCAGCGCAGTGCTCTACCAACTGAGCTAAATCCCAGCCCAGGATAATGTAGTATGTGCCTTTCTATGTCTGGCATATTTCACTTAGTATAATGTCCTACAGGTTCATCCATGTTTCCAAAAATGATAGGATTTCCTTTTTTTTTAAAAGGCTGAACAGTATTTCATTGTGTATACATACCACAATTTCTTTGCCCATTTATCCATTGATGAATACTTGAGTGGATTCTAGATCTTAGCTAATGATAATAATGCTACTATGAACACGGGAATGTAAGTATCTCTTTGGCTTACTGACATTAATGCCTTTGGATATACACCCAGTAGTAGGATTGCTGCATCATATGGTAGTTCCAGGTTTCATTTTTTAAGAAACTTCTACATTATTTTCCATAATGGCTATACTAATTTAAATTCCTACCAACAATGTACAAAGATTCCCATTTCTCCACATCCTTGACAACACTTGCTATTTTCTGGGTTTTGTTTTTTGTTTTGTTCTGAGGCAGGGTCCTGCTATGTAGCCCAGGCTCCTGGAGCTCCCCAGCCTCCTATCTCTGCCTCCTGAGAGTTGAGAGGTTTACAGGTTGGTGCCACCACGCCTGGCACTGTTTTTTGACAGTAGCCATCCTAATGAGTGTGGCATGTTATCTTATTGTAAGTTTCATTTCCATGTCCCCAATGCTTAATGATGTTAAACCTTTTTCTCATATCTGTTGACCATATGTACGTGTTTTTTGAAGAAATGTCTATCCAGTTCCTTTGCCCATTTTAAAATCAAGTTGTTTTATTGCTACTGAAGTGCTCAAGTTCTCTATATACCCGGGATATGGGCCCCTTATCTGATGTATAGTTTGCAAATATTTTCCCCCATCCCATAGGTTGTCTCTTCCCTGGTCATTGTTTTCTTTGCTGTGCAGAAGCATTTTAGTTTCACTTGTCCATTTTTTGCTTTTGTTGCCTGTTTTCTGAGGTCACAGCCAAAAAATAGTTTCCAAGACCAATGTCAAGAAGATTTTTCCTTATGTGTTCTTCAAGTACTTTTATAGTTTCATGTCTTACATTTAAATCCTGGAAATTTTTAGTTGGTTTTTATATATGGTATGAGATAAGGATCCAATTTTATTCCTCTATGTAGATAACCAGTTTCCCAACACCGGTTGTTGAAGAGACCTTTCCCCATTCTCTGTTCTTGGTGCCTTTGTCAAAGATCAATTGACCATAAATATGTAGATTTATTTCTTGGCTCTCTATTCTGTTCCATTAGTCTGCATGTTGTTCCACCAGTCTACTTGTCTGCTTTTATGCCACTTCTATGCTGTTTGATTACTATTGTTTTATAGTATTTTTGGAAATCAGACAGCATGTTTCCATCTTTGTTCATTTTGTTCAACACACCAAAACTTATGTGATACATACCACAAAAGTAGTTCTAAGAGAAAAGTTTATAGCAACAAATTCCTACATTAACAAAGAAAGAAGAGCTCAAGTTGGGCTCCATGGTACACACAACTTTGGAGGCTGAGGCAGGAAGATCACACATTCAAGGCCAGAGGCAGCCTATGCAAGTTGGTGAACTCTGTCTCAAAATAAAAAATTAAAAACGGGGCTGAGGGTGCACCTCAGTGGCACAGCACTTATTTAGCATGTGTGAGGCCCTGGGCTCACCCCCATCCAGTACTGGGGGAGGGGGGAAGGAAAGAACAATCTCTAATAAACAATCTAAATTTACACTGCAAAGAATCAGGTGAGAGGGAGAAGATATTGAACCCAAAATCAGCAGAGAGAAAGACATAATAAAGATCAGAGTAGAAATAAATGAAAAAGACGAAAAAAAAAGTCATTGAAACTAAGATTTTTTCAAAAAGATAAGCAAAATTGACAAACTTTTACTGAACTAGCTAAGAAAAGCAAGACCTAAGTAAGAATACAAGTGAAATAGGGGACACTACAACTGATAACACAGAAATGCAAAGGATCATAAGAGACTACTACATGAATAATTATATGACAGTAAATTAAACTCTAGAAGAAATGGATAAATTCCAAGACACATACCTCCTACCAAGACTGAATATTAATAAATAGAACACACAAACAGACTAATAATGTTGAATCAATCAGTAATCAAACATCTCCCATCAAAGAAAATTCCAAGGTTCTACCAAACAGCTAAAGAAGGATTAACGCCAATTCTTCTCAAACACTTCCAAAAAACTGAAAAGGCCAGAACATTTCCAAACACATTTTACGAGCCCAGCATCACGCTACACCAAAGCCAGTCAAGGATACTACGAGAAAAGAAAATTATAAGCCAATAATCCTGATGAACATTGAGGCAAAAACCTCAACAATACACTAGCAAACCAAATTCCACAGCACATGAAATACAGCATACACCACGATGAAAGGGGACTTATCCCTGGCCTGCGAAGATGGTTCAACATATGTAAATCAATAAATGTGACATATTACGTTAACAAAATGAAGGGTAAAAATCTTACGATCTCAGTGAGCACAGAGAAAGCTTTTGACAAATTCAACAGTTTTATGATTACAAACTCTCAAAAAATTAGGTATAGAAAGAATGTACCGCAACATAATGAAGCCCACATACGGCAAGCTCACAGCTAACATCACACTTAATAGTAAAAAGCCAGAAGTTTTTTCCTCTAAATCAGAACAAGACAAGGAAACCCATCCTTGCCAGTTCTAGTCAATATAGTACTAGAAGTCCTAGCCAGAGCAACAAAGCAAGAAAAAGAAAAGTCATCCAAATCAGAACCGAAGTTATATAGGCTCTGTTTGCAGTTGATTTAATCTTATATATAGAAAATCTCTTTTAAACACTCCACCAACAATTTGTTAGAACTAAGAAATGAACTTGAGTAAATTTACAAGATACAAATCAACTTGCCAAAATAAGTGCATTTCTATATACTAACAAGGAACTATCCAAAAAAGAAATCAAGAAAAAGATCTCATTTATGGTATCATCAAAAAAGAACAAAATACATAGGAATAAACTCAATCAAGAAGGTAAAAGATCTAAAGACTGAAAATTTAAAAATATAAAAGAAACTGAAGGGACCAGGCACAGTGATGCACGCCTGTAATCCCAGTGACTCTGGAGGCAGAGGCAGGAGGATCGCAAGTTTGAGACCAGAGGCAGTCTGTGTAATTTAGCGAGACCCTGTCTCAAAAAGTAAAAAAAATGGGCTGGGGGTGCAGCTCCGTGGTCCAGCACTTGCAAAGCATGCAAGCGTGGGTTCAAACCTGAGTACTGCAAAAAAAAAAAAAAAGAAAGAAAGAAAGAAAGAAAGAGAGAGAGAGAGAGAGAGAGAGAGAAAGAAAGAAAAGAAAAGAGAAAAAAGAAAAGGAAACTGATAAAGGTACTTATTTAAATGGGAAAATGCCCCTGTTCATGGATTAGAGTATTGTTAAAATGTCTATATACTACCCAAAACTATCTACAGATTTAATACAATCTCTATCAAAATGCCC
This sequence comes from Pedetes capensis, assembly GCA_007922755.1. Taxonomy (NCBI): domain Eukaryota; kingdom Metazoa; phylum Chordata; class Mammalia; order Rodentia; family Pedetidae; genus Pedetes; species Pedetes capensis. The sequence goes on along the minus strand of VMDO01000905.1, from coordinate 184,509 downwards.
AGTGATACTTTTCAAAGAAACAGGGGGAAAAAAGCCTTAAATCTTATATGCAATCACAAAATACCCTGAATAACTAAAGCTTCCAGAGAAAAGATGTACATATTTTAAAATTGGAAAAATTTCAATCAATAACATTTATGAGTATTTGCTGTACCTCTGACAGATATCTTAAAAATGTCTTAATTTGATTATTTTAACCATCCTTTGAAGGAGTGTTATTATTTCCATCCTATGAATGGGAAGATGAAGGATTGGATCCAATGAGAGATGGAATTCAAACCTAAATCTGACTACTAACTTTATTTTCTAAACTGACTTTCAAACAAAAAACTAATCAGAAAAATAGCTTTTGCCAAATAGTTCTAAACTGCAGAAACCCACCTGTTTGAATTAGGTATAGAAAGATATCTATAATTAAAGTCAGGAATGTTACAACTTGAACTAGTTGCTGTCAGTGTAGCTTTAAAAATAGCTCTAGCTGGAGGCAAACGCTTGCCTCTTGGGGTACTTGAGATTGTTTTGTCAATCATGGAGTAACCTTTACTTAAAAGCTCTAAATTCCCTTCTTCCTGGAGAGCTGTGAACAATTCCAGAATGTGTAAGATTTCTCTATGAAATTTTAGAAATAGAAAACATGGTCCTAAGCCCCTTGTACAAGTTTCCTGTTCAGCTGCTTGAGAAACGAGAACATTTACTGAGCCTTTATTACAGGACATTTTGCAACACCATCTCTCTTAAACACTCAAAAGCATCCCAAGTTGGGTCCTGTTATCAGACTCTACCTTTTTATCTGTAAAACAAAGGTAAGAGAAGTCTTTCCATTCTCCCTAGCAGGCAGATTCTGCCACAGCTCTGTCATTTGCCTGTCAAGGCTGCCCTCACAGGCTCTGCTCCAAGACAGAAAAGGTTAAATACCTTAACAAGAGTGTGGGGAATGAGCAACAATAGATGTATGAGCCCACTAAGGGCAAGTTGCTGCACAGAGAGAAAATAAAAGGAATGCACCCTTATCCTCAAATTTAAAGCAGGAATAGCATAAGAGACAAGCAATTTAGTGAAAAATACAAAGCCAGCTCTCCTAACCCTAGGTTTCCCAGCGTCAGCCCCATTGGCATTTTGGCCTGTGATTTTCTGTTGTGGAGCTGTCCTGGGCATCAGGATGTTCAGCAGCATCTCTGGCCTGTTCTTTAGATAGCAGTGGCACACCCCATGAATTGTGATAATCAAAAATGTCTCCAGACATTGCTAAGTGGTCCCCAGGGGGCATAGTCACTCCCTCTCCCCAGCCCACTGAGGACCACTGCTCTAACAGAGACAGGTGCCAAAACCACTTCACCTGATTACTTCAGGCTATTTCAAACCATCATCTTACTGAGGCCAGTACAAGTTTTGAGAGTTTTTTTTCCCCAACATTCTAGGACACGAATCAATCAAACATAGAATTGTAATCTTAAAAGAAAAAAGAAAAAGCCTCAAAAATGACTCATTCATTAAGGATACTAGGGCACTTAAGAGACAATGTTACATTCTACCAAATCTGTGGTTTGTTGAAAAATTAATTTACCACATCTACGCTTTGATCTTCTTGCAAATTATTTCCTGAGACAAGATTTAACTTGTGAGGGCCCCACAGGCTAACCAGCTGTCAGACTGGAACTGGCATCAAATTCCAGGTGTCCTGCCGAGAGGGGGCTTCTGGCCTGCCCACCCCCCATCAAAAGGACCCTCCTCAGTAGCATACCAAATGCTAGAGACAGGTCCAGTTTTCCCACAAAAGAACAGAAGATCAAGCGACAATGCAGCGTAGGTTGGCCTTCAAAGGCGAAAGAGCCCTTGAAGAGGGAGTTCAATTTTATGTACTCGCAGTGGTATTTCAGTTATACAAGGGTGTTATGCTGCTGTTTTAGTTTTCTTTTTTCGGTTCACAGTAAGGATAGTCACAACTTGTGTAGTCTCCTTGCTTCCCTCACTTCCTTTCACTACAGGAGGGGAAAAGAGGGTGTCCACTCTTCCAGCAGCTCCTGCTCATCTCCCACCTGTCTGCAAGGTGCATGCTTCCAGCCAGGTGGGACAGACACACCCTGAGAAAAATGCTCTACCTCATGATCCATCTATATGTGTCATTTTCACACTAAGGCCAGAGAGTGACCGTGATTGTATTATGTATTTACATGCTACCTTGCATGGCAGGCAGAAAACTACACCCCCTACAGAGGTCCAGCTCCTAATTCCTAAGCCTGTGATCATGTTATGAACATAGCCAAAGTGACTCTGGGATGGGATTAAGGTTAAAGATGTTGACGTGGGGGGGGTTTCCTAGATTGCCCACATGAGCCCCATCTAATCATGAATCCTTAAACACAGAGAAAGATGGGCTGGCACAAGAGCAGGCAGGAGAAATACAAAGTGTAAAAGGGACTCAACTAGCCATCAGCGGCTTTGAACATGGAGAAGGAGATCACAGGAGCTAAGGAACACAGGCTGCCTTCAGAAGCCGGGAGCAGAGAGGAAATCAATTCTTACCTAGCACCTTCAAGGGGAACCAGCCATGCCAGTCCCTGAATTTTATTCTAGTGAGATCTGTATTGAACTTCTGACCTACACAATTGTAATGTAATAAATTTGTGTTTTTAGCATTAAATTTTTGGTTCCTATTATAGCATGGGAATGGAGTTTAGCTCAGTTGGTAGAGTGCTGCTCCACACTTTCTGAGGATCCAGATTCAATCTCCAGCACCACATCAATGGGAGAAGGATTTGGCAATCCACTCCCCAAAGAATCCCAAAACAATTAGCCACTGAAAATTCTATGAGAGTTGCTATGAGCCAGACCTGACTTGATAGCACCTAACAACAAAAACAATAGCATTATAACAGAGATGGAAAACTAATACAGACTTTTGGTACTTGGAAGTGTTTGAAGGCTCATTATACTTTATGCTAATTAAACAACAATTTAAAAAGGAAAGATAATAAACACACAAACACAAAAGTGATGAGAATGTCTGTCCTAAGAGGTAGGGCCAGTATCCTTCCTGACAGCAACCTGTTTGGGGAAATGACCTCTGACAGCATGCAAGTAGGAAGGCTTATCCTGGGATGGGAGGCTCTGGGCTTCAGTGTAATCCCTGACCCCCTATAACTCAAGCAAGACAGGCAACATCAAGCAACCAGTATGAAGCAATGACAGCAATCTTCCATTCCTCTTACAGTACTACATGAGCCTCACAGATCCCTCCCTCCTAAGTAGTGGAAGGAGTCGGACTATGTCCTTAGGTTGGTTCCCAGGCCTTCTAGCAATGTGGGAACAGAGGATGTGATTTAATTTGTCTCATTTGCATTTCACTTCTGCCCATTTCAATTCCATAATTTATTTCTCTAATGCATAAATGACTTTATTTATGTCACTGAACCACCTCAACAAATTTATTCTGATCATTTCAGACTATTCTTTAAAAGAATTTTCTTTTGAAATTTTAAACCAAGAAAAAATACTTTCAAAATGTGGAAATGGCTTTGAAATTGGACAGTGGATGGAACCTATTGGAATTTTGGGCAACATGATAGAAAAAAGATTTGAATTACTGTGAACAGACCCGTTAATAGAAATCTATATATTAAACACTGTGATAACTAAGAAGGAAGTGGGAGTACTTTAGACAGTGTGAACCACCTTTGAGAATGCCCAAACTGTCAAGAACAGAGGAAATGACAAAGACCACGAGTGTATGGCCCATATGCTGCCTACCATGGGCTAAGGAAGTGGAGCACTGAGGTTGAGGGAGGCACCCAACAACTTGGTGAGACCTCAAGTCTACAATCTTTGCAAATCTGCCTCAGAGATGATGCTCATACATGGAAAATTCTCAGTACAGTGCCTAGTACACAGTAAGCCCGCAAAACTGTAAGTTATTCTTCTTGACTAGTCTAGAGGAAATAACTAGACAAGAGTATGTCCTGCCCCACGGTAAAGCATGTGATGAGCCTTCTCTTAGGGAAGACACGGGCCCTAAGCATAAAAGGGGGAAGCAGGCAAACATAGGGAATGTTCAGGAAGCCAGTGCTGAATAAACCAAAGGCCAGGCTTAGGGATTTAGGGACTATCCCAAAATGCAAGGGACACAGGCACAGAGACCTGAGGCAGTAGCCTGAGGCAGCGGCCCAAAGCAGCAAAGAAAGAAAGAAAGAAAAAGGAGGTGAGGTTGTTTCTCTGGGTGACTCTATTACTGGAAACCTGCCAAGTGCAGTCTGAGAACACTGGGCAGAGTCACCATGCCACTCTCAGTGCCAACTTGGACAGGAAGTGATGCCCTGGGTCCCACGGTCGTGGAGCCAGCAGGAGGAGGTGAAGGGGGCATCCTCAAAGAAAGACATCATTTTTAATTCTCTGGACTGACTTCCTACCTCAGCCTCCCCTCTCCCTGGCCTCCACCCAGGCCCATCCATGGAATTATAATCACCACTAAAATTAAAAGACAATTGTTCTTCCACAGGCAAGGCAAAGCAAAATTTTATGGAAACTCATAGAATGTTCCACATAAGAAGAATGACAATTTTCTTTTCCTAACATAGAAAATTTTTAATTTGAGAACTTTCATAAAGTTTCTGGGAGAAGGCATCATGGGAAAGAGAGAGACACTAAAAATGTTTGACTTTCTGTTTCTTTGCATTTGTACCCTTGACTATAAATGCCAGTAGCTCATTTCCCAGGATTAGCAATCAAGAGTAAAGTCAGCCAGGAGGCTGTTGTACATCTAAGGGGTGGCGGGGAGGGGAAATAGCCCTAGGATTGATTAAATAAAACAAAATGGGGAATAATTAAGTCATTCTCCTCTAGCATGTTTGTAAGACATATATTTGGCAATGGTCGGGATTTTGTACTTAAAAACAGCACTTCCCCTCCAATTCTTTCAAGAAAATCTCCTTGTGCCTGCCGAGAACACATTCCACCTTACATCTTACTGCTACTAGTGAAATCCACAGCCTCCTCAGCAATGTGATAAAGGAACAGACCTTTGTGACCAAAGCACATGTACTCCACCAAGCACAATATGGCTTTCAAAACAGAACAAGCTTCAAAAGTTCTCCCAACAATCCCATTGTTTGTAACGCATATGCTAGAAGTTACATTTCTGCATTACATTTTCTGAATTTCCACCAGTTGGGCTGCTCTAAAGGCTCATTCTTCACACTCCCACTATTTATTACTCAATGTCCTTTCCAAGTGAACCAAGATAGGCAGTTATCAAAGTAGATACATTATTTGGATGCATTTAGACAACAGAACTGGATCTTATCTCTGCCCAGGCCTTTTCCTGCTCCCTATGCTGCAACGGGGCTGGGATTTAGCTCAGTTGGTAGAGCACTGCTATGCAGTCTCTGAGGTCCTGGGTTCGATTCCTAGCACCATAAAAATGGAAGAAAGATGTGGCAATCCACCCAGAGACAATCCGGAAACAATCAGCCACTGAAACCCACTATGAGTCAGACACAACTCGATGGCACCTAACAACAACAACAACAATGCTGCAATCCTCCGCCTATGAATAAAAAGCAAAGTAGAAAAAAAAAAAAAAAAGAGTTGGGTGACATATTCTTCTCCTTACCTCAACCCAAATCTGTGGAATCTGGGAGTGTCAGCTGGCCAAACTCCAGATCCTCCTAAAAGGATGATGCGCCTCTTGATTTGGCTTTGCTTTTTATAACATGTGAAAGGGGAGGCAGGCTTAGAGACAGATAATGAACATAGCTACTGAAAACAAATCCTTACTTTTAAAAAAAATTGTATTAGTAATTTTCTTTCTTAGTTTCATTATGACATTTCCATCCTACTTCTCCAAAAGAAAAACAACATAATGTGTAGGAACCATGCAAAGCTCCCATGACCTCTGCATCTGCCTCATTCACTCTATCCACCCCGTTCTGACTGACTGAGCCCAAGACCAGCTAATTCTTGGCTTCTCACCAAGCAGTATCACCTTCAACCAGTGCAGTTTGGATACTCCAGCATCAGGATTCAAAATGAGTCCAATATTCAGGATTAGATGATCATAAGGGTATTTCTGAGGAGAAGGAAATATATACTTATATATATTTGCATTATGTGTGTGTGTATTTTTTCCCCACTTCATATGCCCTGTCCAGGGGCAGAAGAAGTTTCAAGTATTAAATACTTTGACTGTGCCAACCCCTTAAATGCATTGCATATTATCTCCTGTGTCCCTTACCAATGTGACAGATCTCTATGTCCATTCTTCCACTGTGGAAACTGAAGCTTAGAAAAGGTAAACAACATGCCTGAAGTCACAAATTGGCAGATCTAAGGCCTGAAACCAAAGTTAACTCTTAACCCAGGATTAACTTCTATTAACATATAATGAAAAGCAATAGATTCTAAAGTCAGTGACCACTCCTCCAAACTGCCTTGGCATTCAACAAATTTTACTGGCAAAACAAATGATTATCTCCATTTCAATAGTCTCTGTTGCTGTATAGGAAAACCTCCCACATCCAGCTTCGCCTCTGACTAGCAATAAGTCACAGTATTATCACCATGGTGCTGACTTCAAAGTAATGCAAATATTCAAAAGCCTGGCCTCTTCAAAGAAGACCATCACCGCAGGGCAAAATCTAATTCCAAAACTTTTCTGACCAGCAGCTACGTGGAGCTAGATGCCCCATTATATGCCATAAATCATCAGCCTCCAAAGACAGCCACCTCCCTACTCCCTCCTGCAGCTGTGTACACATGGTTTATGACACCTTAACGGCCAGTTCAGTTTTCTGGCCAAGAGATAAGAAAAACAAGGCTGACTGAGATGCTTCTATTGGTAACAAAATCTTTGATCCCCACTCCAGAAATCTGGAAGCACATTGTTCCGTAATAAAACTCAGTTTCACCCACTCTCAAGATGCTCCAAAATCGGTTTGTTGAAAACTGTATTTAGTCCCAGGATAAAGTCTCAGCAGTACCCTAGGTGCTCAAGCCAAGCAATTTGGTGGAGTCTTTCATGTAGGGAAAGTTAAGTTCCTAAATATCAACAGTATATCAAAACTTTAAAAAACAGTTAGAAAGTAGAATGGTGGTTACTAGAGCCTGGGGAGAACAAAGGAGGATGAGATACTGTTGAATGGGTACAGTTTCTGTGTAAGACAAGAAATTTCTCTAGAAGGATGGTAGTAATGGTTGTACCACAATGTGCCTGTAGTTAACACCACTGAATGGTACACATAAAAGGGCGAAAATGGCAAAAAGAAAGGAAAAAAAAAAGTGCTTTTCAGCTACTATATATATTGTATCTAGTGTATGCCTAAGTGGAGCCCAAGTCCCTTGAAGAGTCATCCAAGGAAGAGGGCTGGGCTCAGAGTGGTCCATCAATTATTTTACAGTATACTTCATAACTGCCTGGTGCTTATATTCACAAATTCAATTGCTGGATTTGTGTGTGTGTGTGTGTGTGTGTGTGTGTGTGTGTGTGTATGTGTGTGCGTGCGTGCGTGCGAATGCACAGGGCAGGTGGTTTTTGTTGTTTTTGAAACAGGGTTTCACTCTGTAGCCCAGGCTGACCTAGAACTCATGATCCTCTTACCTCAGCCTCCTAAATGCTGGGATTACAGATAAACACCACCATGCCAGGCTCGATTACTGTTTGAAACTAATTACCACCTGGAGAAAAGTTTGTAAAATGCCTCATTCACAGGCACACTGTCTGGACACCAGGTGGGCATTTTAGGCAAGCATTTCAAGTCCTCTTCTCCCTCAGTGTCACAATGTAAGAAAGCATGGGTCTAGCTCACGCAAACGTGTGTGGCAATGGGTTTTGTTTTCTGTTGTTGTTTTGTTTTGTTTTTCATTTTATGCATTATTTCAGACTAACACTGAGTAGAGAGACCAAACATCTACCACAGGTCAGAAGGAAAGAGTGTCTGGTTCACTACTATCTTCTTTCCATAGTGAGCAAATGAGGGCTTTCCATGAAGAACCTCTGAGGTCACTGCTGACCCTGCATGGTCATCACCTGAGATTGGACCCACAGTTCATCTCAAATGACAGAATCCCCACAACCAGGTCTTTCCATCTAAGTGTTTTTGCTTTGCAATTATTGACCTATTTAATCATTCTTTACTCCACCAAGCCTGAATGTTCTGATTTGCAAGGCAATTTTCATCTCAAATGTGAGTAATTAACTACTTCTTACCATTTCTGTAACATCTGATTTCCCCATCATTGGAAGGAAGGAGAAAAAAGTAAACCTTAGGTTAAAACTCTGACCTTTACCAGCCTAGGTCAGTGGACTTGAGTTACATAAAATTCTGAACAGGTTTCCTATAAAAGTTGCAAGATTCAATTTTAAACACCACTGCAAAATTGATGGTTATCAACACCAGCCCAGACACACGCATGAAAAAAGACCAAAATAAATCTCACCTTCCCTAATACAAAAATATTCTGAACTGGAATACTGTTAAAATTAAAAAACAAATAGCAGCCAGGCGTGGCACATGCCTATAATCACAGCCCTTGGGAGGCTGAGGTAGAATTGCGGTGCTACTTCCAGACATAGGGTGAAAATGGATGATTAAATACTTGAGAAAGCTAGTAGGCATCTGGGGAAAAAACGAAATTAGATCTGTATTTACTAAGGTAAGTTTAAGAAGAATAGGTAAATATAAAAAAACTGAAACCAAGGCTGGGAGTGTAGATCAGTGGTAAAGAGGATTCTTAGCATGCACAAGGCCCTGAGGTCAATTCCAGCCATAGGGTGGGGCAAGGGGCCTGAAGCCAAAGAAGAACAAGAAGCAACCCTGGACATTTGAAAGGGGGAAAAACAGGATGGGGAGGGCCTTTTTCTCTTTATGACATGCAGTTCAATGGTGTTAACATAAGCAGCTGATAAAATCATCTACATGAAAAACTATGTTGTTGGTGGTGCTAACTTGTTTATGCCAAGAGGTTTGGAAAACAGCTACCTGGCCAGTTGACTGGAAGAGATCCATATTTGTGCCTGTTCCCAAAAAAGGGGATCCAACTAAATGTGGAAACTACTGAATGATTATCACACGCAAGAAACCTTTGAAAAAAATATGTATACATAAAGTAATACAACTTGATGCCTAACAGCCCGAGAGCAAAGTATATGAAGAGTTCACAAAAAGGTAAACAAAAATGGACCTTATAGACCCTGGAAAGGATACTCAACCTCCTAAAAGAAATCCAAATTAAAACCACTTGAAATACCATTTTTCACTTAACAGATTGGCAAAGATTAAAAAGTTTCCTAACACATGGTGTTGGTGAAGATGTAGAGAAACAGGCGCATCTGCAACTTGCTGTGGGAGCACACTTTAGTACAGCTTCAATGGAAGGCATGTGGGGCAGTATCAACAGAAATGTGTGTACTCTTTCACCTGGTAATTCCACATTCACAAGTACCAATACCACATGTGAACAAAATAATATACATGCAAAGGTATCCCTTGAGATATTGTGGATAAGGCAAAACTAATGTTGTTGTTAGGTGCCGTTGAGGTGTCAAGGTGTCCAACTCATAGCGACCCTACACACAACAGGCAAAACACTATTGTCAGTGCTTCTCTGCTATTCATAGCGTTTTCAATGGCAGATTGTATTTTGGGAGTGGGTTGCTGGGTCCTTCCCCCAAGCCTACAGCACCTGGAATTCCCAGGCAGACTCCCATCCAAGTACTAACTGGGTCTAACCCTGCTTAGCCACAGTGGTACAGCTGCAGGAAAAACCAATAGGAAACTGATCAAAACTATAGTACTCATTAAAAAATGCTCTGCTGCTGTGTTTAAAATGGTAAAATAAAACTATAGGGGAAAGTATGCCATATGGAGGAGTCGTAAGTCGTACGGTTACATGAAAAAAGCAACATGCATAACAATATGTAAAGTATGCTCTCATGTACGATTTTAAAAGCGGGGGATAATGTGATTGCACACATATACACGTTTTAATACAGAAGCATCAGTTGCCTCTAGGAGGGAATATGGTGCCTGCTGCAGCAATTGGGAACCTTTCACCATACTCTGTTCAATTTTTAACTTTCAGGCATGCATTAGCCCTTTGAAAAATTATTGTGTCTGTGTGTGTGTGTGTGTGTGTGTGTGTGTGTGTGTGTGTGTGTGTGTAGTACTGGAAGGCTGAACCCAGGGCCTCACGCATGTTAGGCAAATGTTCTGCTACTGAGCAGTACACCTATCCCCTCCCTCTTTTTTAAAAAATATTTTTTATTTTGAGACAGGATCTCACTAGGTTGAGCCGGCTGCCTCTGGCTTTGCACTCACTACTGTCTTGCCTCCCAAGTTGCTTAGGATTATAGGTGTGCACCACTACACTCGGCTGAAAATTATTTTTGAATTCAGCAAAATGGTTGTAAAGCTGAGGAAATCCACCAGAAAATGGAATAGGAAGACCAAGACACAGAAAGTAAGAGAAAAAGGAAAGAAAAAAGTCAGGAGTGTTCCTGAAGGACCAACATTTCAATACAGGAATTCAATGAAGAGAAAAGATAGGGAAAGTTATCAAAAATAACTTGAGAAAATTCTCAATAACTGAATAACATACATTTCTAGATTGAGAGGCTGGGATTTAGCTCACTTGGCAGAGTGCCACTCTGTAGTCTCTGAGGTCTAGAGTTCAATTCCCAACACCCCAAAAATGAGAGAAGGACTGGCAACCCACTCCTGAGGCAATCCTGAAACAATCATCCATTGAAAACCCTATGAGGGTCGCTATGAATCAGATACAACTCAACCGCACCTAACAACAACTAGATTGAGAAAGCCAGTACCAGCCCAGACACATGCATGAAAAAAGACCAATTACAATTCTTGAGACAAAAAGATCATAGAAACTTTTATAGAGAAAACAGAGAGGAAACCCTTCTTTCTCCCTCCCCTGCTCTCCTCTCTCTCTTTTTTTTTTCCTCCTCCATTAAAAAGTAGACCTTTAGGGAGCAATCTCTTCCAGGTTCCGAGGGAAAATGACTTCCAAACTAGAGTTATATACTTTGCCAAACTAACAACAAGAAGGGTAAAAGGGGGGCAAAAGATACTCTAAACATGCCAAAGCTTTAAAAAATTTAACTTCCTTGCAAGTTTTCTCAGAAGCTATTGGCCAATGTCCTCTACCAATACCAGAGATCAAGAGAGACCACAGGAAAGAGGATCCCAAAGGACCAGGGAGGAGAAAGGCAGAGGTCTGCAGAGTAACAGAGGCACTTTTGGAAGACGGCTTCAGGAGGAAAGGACAGACAGCTTAGCTAGCTGGAAGAGTCACAGGGAGTGGAGGGTTAGGCTTCAGATTGGGGGTGAATCAGTGAGAGGTTCATAAAACTAACAAGAAAACCAAAATTATTAACTCTAGGTGAGAAAAAGTTCAATGAAAAAGGACATGTCACTGAATCATGTGTTTCAGCTATGAATTACTTTCATAATCACAATAATATAAATATTACATATTACTCAAATGCAAATTATATTTATATTAGAAGGATGGGAGAAGAGAAGTGTTGGGGGAAGTTATGAGTTGTATCTTCATCTTCTGCAGTATGAAGACAATAAATAGTATCCAAAACAGGATTTTTTTTTTTTAATCAAGAAACAAAAACATACCATACTTTCTCAACAAACTGCCATTCTGGACTGGGTGCAATGGTGCATATTTGTAGTTCCAAAGACTGAGGCGGCTGAAGCAGGAAGACAGTGAGTTTGAGGACAGTGGTAGCCTGTATAACTTAGAAAGACCTTGTCTCAAAATAAGCCAAAAGGGGTTAAGGATGCAACTCAGTGGTAGGCTACTTGCCTGGCAAGCACGAGGCCCTAGGTTCTACCTCCAGGACTGAGGGGGGAAAAAAAAGGAAAAAAACCCTGCCATTTTCATAGATCTATACCAGCAAACAGCAGTATTTTCTAATGGTTCAATGACATAAAAAAGACAAGAGACATGAAAGCAGTTCCCTCTGATAGGAAGTAATTAGAGCTGAGAAAAGTAGAATAGAAAGCTACTATTTTCACCTAGAACAACTTGATATTTTTTATCTTGAGATAGGGTCTCACTACATAGCTCAGGCTGGCCTCAACCTCGAGATTCTCCTGCCTCAGCTTCAATGCTAGGATCACAGGTGTGCACCCCCGCTAGGCTTCTCAACTTATGTTTTAAAGTAAACAAATATGCATGTATGAAACATTGTTAAATTTTTTCACAGGGTTAATACTCAAGGGTCTTTCCCACATGAGAACCAATGATGGACTTATCTGTACTGCCCCAATAATAAAAGTTGCATTCCAAATAGCAGCTAAGAAGAGCCGGTCATTTCTGGGTCACTGCTGCTGGTGCTACCTACCAACTCCTACTTGTGGGCTAGGACCACAGTGGTCACCCTGTGGACTCCTTCGCTGGGAGAAATGCCTCAGAGACAATTCCAGGACGGTCACACTCCTTGAAGAGTTCAAGATTTTTCAGATTTTTTTCATTAACAGTATATTTTTCATTACTCTAAAATGGTTAAGATCACAAAATAAAATCAGAATCCCTAGTACTTTGTTTCCCACAACCTCATTCTCCTGAGAGGTGGTGTTAAAGATAGCTGTACATTTGCATGCAGAACTTAATAGCAACTTCAGTGGAAAACTGAATTCTTAAGAACCAATGGCCTTAAAACAGATTTTTAAAATAAATGGAAACCACTGCTCCTTGGGAGACAAACGGACATGTTGATAAACAGACTAAACACTTTCCTAGGGAGTTACTATGAAATCCGCAGTTGCAGTTCTAAGAGACACAAAGCTGCCAGGGGAGCAGAGACATTGGCACACCCCTTACAGCTTACTCCTCTTTCACAGTGCTAACCTCAGCACATGCCTAAGTAAAAGTACCGCTCTCATTAGGGCCATTTACTTGAAATTGGCCAACTCAGAAATATGGAATTCTACAAATTGTTTATTGCTACTGTTAGGTGCCATCAAGTTGTGTCCGACTCATAGTGACCTTCATAGGGTTTTCAATGGCTGATTGTTTCGGGATAGCTTCAGAAATGGATTGCCACATGCTTCTCCTGTCTTTGCAGTGCTGGGGCTTGAACCCAGGGTCTCAGAGACCACACAGCAGTACTCTACCTACTGAGCAAAACCCCAGCCCCATATGTGTGTTTATATATACATATATATGTGTGTGTGTGTGCGTGTGTATTTGCAAATACTGTCCAAATTCAAAGTGATCTCTCCTAAGGTTTCCAGCCAAACTCAAGTTCTAGGAAGATGTTTACCCTATGGTACCTCTTGAAACTATCTGCATTCGAAAAGTATGCATCAGGGTCAGTTCCTGTCTATCCAGGCTGAACACCATACACAGAACAAAATCCTTTCAAGTTTTAGCTAACAATTGCTTTTATGGAAGTGTGGCAAGAAATACTTCAAAGGATATTCTGTCAGAAATTAAGGGCCTTGGGTTTAAGAAGCAAGAGTTGGGGATTGACTAATCAAAGAAGTAGACAACAGTGGTTTAGAAGTATGTTAATACTTGTACAAGCTTAATTCAATTAAGCAGAAACCTGTAGCAGACAGCATACTCAAAACTGCTGTTTCAGAACACTGATCAAACCAGTAATGGATATACAATCTAACACAAAAGCTAAAAGAAAGCCAGATATAAGCAAAGAAACAAATCTCCATAATAAACAACCTCTCCTTTGTAGACTGGATCTGAATTATTATACATCATGCCTTCCCAAAAGTTACTTGAAGGGTCTAACAATAAAAGGCTGAATTATTGTCAAAAGACAAACAAAAGGAACCACAGAACAATTTTTAATCAAGTAAAGGCTAAAGAAAAGGAAAAGGAGGGGCAGGGTTATATTATTGTACCAACATATTGAAGCGAATCACTATCACAACTAAGCGTAAAACTTAGTCCTGACATCCTGATAACCAAAGCAGACAAAGAAATACGATGGGCCATACAACTTTCATAAAAATGTTTATGTGTGAGTAGGAGGTCCTTGTTCACCAGGGAAATAAATGTTTTCCTAACAGTGAACTGAAACATGTACTTTTTCATGAGGGATTCTAAACAGCACAGTAAATCTTCAACAGCACTCATTCAACAACAAATTTAAGTGCCTTCTATGATTCCCAGCTCTGTTCTAACAACTTAATGTACATTAGCCAACAACAGATAATGATCCTTGCCCTACAGAGGTCCATAATCTACTGAGGGAGACAGACAATAAACAACAAATACAATGTAAATTACATCTTGGGTTATTGATTGATCAGTGCAAGAGGAATAAAGAAAAGGTTGAGCTGATAAAGGGGGATCAGGACTGTCAGGAGAAAGCAGGTTGTAACTTTGAGTAGTCAAGGTTATTGAGATGGTGACATTGAGCAAGGACCTCATGAAGATGAGGAGAGAAAACTTCAGACTGAGCAAAGAGCTAGTGCAGACGGCCCTCACAGAAAGTACGTGGGCATGATTAAGGAAACGCAAAGGGAAGGGGGAAGTTCCAGGGGTCGAGAAGAGCACACTAGAGAGTCCTAAAGAACCAAGCCAAGAGAGTCACGGAGGTCACTGTGAAAACGTTTCCTCATGTGGAAATAGGAAGGCAACACAGGATTTGGGCAGAGAAATACTATAACTTGATTTTTAAAAATTTTTATCTTGTTTTACAGTCATAACACCCTGGCATACGATCCCATCTGATCTCAGAAGCTAAGCATGGTTGGGCCTGGTTTGTATTTGGATGGAAGACCACGTGGGAATACTAGGTGCTATAGGCTTAGGAGAAGGACCCAGCAGCTCACTCCAGAAACAATCAACCATGGAAAACCCTATGAATAGCAGAGAAGCACTGTCAGATAGTGTTAGGCAGTGTTTTGTTCTGTTGTACATAGGGTCACCATGAGCCAGACTCAACACAGTGGCACCTAACAATTTACATATGTACATATGTACGTATGTACTCAGAGACAGGGTCTTGCTATGTTAGCCCAGGCTGTCCTCTAACTTGCTGTCCTCCTGCCTCTGCCTCCTTAAATGCCAGGGTTACAGGTATGAGCCACCATACTTGGCTCAATGATTTGACTTCTGTTTTTAAAGGATCACTGCCAGGAATAGACTCTAAGGGTAGAAGCAGGGAGATGAGCTATCAGGCCATGGCAGTAATCCAGGTGTGAGGATGGGGGCAGAGAACAGAGGGAGGAGGAGGAAGAGTCCTTATACTGGAGGGTAGAGTCAACAGAATTTGCTACTGGACTGGATATGGGGTGTGAAAAAAAGGGACTAAATATGATCACAAAAGTTCTAGGTTTTGCCATCTGTCACTGGAGAAGACCACAGAAAGAATGAGTTTGTGGGGAATCAGGAATTCCACGTTGGCCATATTTTGAGGTAGTCATCTGGCATCCAGATGGGTGTGAGGAGGTAACTGGACATAGACAGAAGTGAGAAGTCAGAGCTAGAAAAGTAAATGTGAGAATGACTGGAAAATCAATGGCGCCTAAAGGCACAAGACAAGGCCATCCAGGGAGTGAAGGGTACAGAAAGGAAAGATGATGGACTGTGTCCTCAGGCCTCCCAAAGTCAAGGCTGAGGAAGAGATAAGGAACCAGAAAAGGAAGCTTCGAAGGAGCAGTTAGTAAGCAAGGAGGAGAACCAGGAGGTACAGAAGATTTTTCATATGAACCCGTCTTCCATTCCTCATCGGAAAAGGCAAGAAGCATAACAGCAAGTGAAAGCTCAGCGAAGGCCATTGTAGGAACGCTGCAGCACAGCAGTGCAGGTGTTTAGCTTCTGGACAACTCTAGTTTAATTCCCATAAGCTTTCAGCACAAGGGGGGAGGGGCAGTGACGTGAAAGCAGGGGCAGGTCAGAGGCTGGGGATCTGGAGAGCGCGGACAGGCACACACTGGCAGCCCAAGGAGCACACTGCGTTTGAAGAGTGAGATGAATCAGACCTCAGAGTGACTCATCAGCAAACACCAGCTCCAAATTGAAACGTTAATGTGAATTCCCTTCCAAGTCTCTCTTGCAGAACTGCCCATTCTGGTGTTTGCCTTCTTCTAGTTCAATCCCACTCCAGGTTTTAGGCTTAAAAGCAGACCCCAGGCCACCCAGAAGCCCCTTCCTCATTAGCAAAGTGCTCGACAGAGTTCTTTGATCTGTTTTTCAGTACTGGGACAAAGACCCCCAAAGCGCCCTGAACACACACACCTGCTGTGAGAACAATGGGAGGAAGCCAGAAGGGACTGTGATGGAGCTGTGTGTGTGAGAGCCCGTACTTCACACACACAGGGCATCTTGGAATTTTAACTGCATGGAGTAAGCATAATACACGTATTTATACCCAACCTTGTTCCAAAATGCTTGAGGCAACTTTCAAAACTAGATACAATTAACTTTTAAAAACAGCAAAAATGCTAAATTCAGAATATGGGAAGACATACCAGATCTTTTACAAGATTTATATTATTCAATAAAGCAAGCATTGTCCCAAGAAATGTCTCAGCATTTCCTAATATTAAGGTGTAAGGCAACTTTTCCAATGGCTCTTCTCAAAAGGGCTGTTGAGAGATGCAAAATAGACAGCAACGTCCCTTTGGGGGTTTCCTGTGGCCCCTTCTTAGACTGTTCCCTGTTCCTGAATAATGTAAACTGAGCTGGAGCACAGTGGAGCACACCATTAACCCTAGGGACTCACGAGGCTGAGGCAGAAGGATTGTGAGTTTGAGGCCAGAGGCAGACGGCACAACTCAAGGAGACCCTGTCTCAAATAAATAAATAAATACATACATACATACATAAAATGGGCTGAGGATGCAACCCAGTGGTAGAAAACTTATAAAGTATGTGTGAGGCCCTGAGCTCAATTACCACAAAAAGTAAATAAAATAAAAATAAGTAAAAATAATATAAGCTGAAGGCATAATACATGCTAATTCAATAAAAGAAACTAGAAGGAAAAGGAAGTACAGTATTCCAAATACTCAGTACTTTAATGGAACTAATGTGTAAAATCCTTTAGAATTTCATGAATGAACACTATCTTATGAAAACAAGTTTTGACTAACAGTTGGGGCACGTCAACTGCTCAGGAAGAACCCAGAGTTCAGCACTCTACTCCAGTGAAGAGCTGTTGCACTTTAGAAGTCAGCCAAGCAGAAGAGATTCAACATTCTCATGAAAATTTTGAACCTACCCAAGATCCCAGCCTAAATAGATAGGCCCCACCTCACACAAATAGCCTTGTAAGGGAAGCTTTAGGAATGGCCAAGGCATCCCCCAAAACATTTCTGAAAGGCCCCAACATATAGGTGGTAATAATCAACTGAGGCACTATGGTTCTACACCTCACATCATACTATGTGATTTGTCATCTTTCTTTAAAGCATTCCGATTTTGTAACTTTTTCAATGATAAAGCAGAAATTTTCTAGTAAGGCTATTAGCAGCTGCTTGGCACTTTCACCTTTTAAAGAAAAATGCTATGGAAGATTTACTGATAGGCCCTAACAAATTTTATTTTCATTAAAAAGCCCCATTTCTGGGATTACATGAAGTTAAAAGGCTTCTGTACAGCAAAGGAAATAATCAACAGAGTTAAGGGCGAGCCCACCAAATGGGAGAAAATCTTGGCATCCTACACATCTGACAGAGGACTAATTTCTAGAATACACAACTAAAGAAAGCAAATTCCAAGACAACAAATAACCTAATACATAAGTGAGCAAAGGAAATGAACAGACAGTTCTCAAATGAAGACGTCTGAAGGGCCAAGAAATATTTGAAAAATGTTCAATATCTCCAACCATTAGGGAAATGCAGATCAAAACAACACTGAGATCCCATCTCACTCTAGTAAGAATGGCCAAGATCAAGAAAACATATAACAACAAATGCCAATGAGGGCCCAGAAAAAAAGTAGCCCTTTTACACTACTGGTGGGACTGTAAATCAGTTCAACCACTTTGGAAATCAATATGGAGACACCTTACAAAACTAAGAAATAGAACTGCCATACAACCCAGATATTCCACATTCCTGGGAATATACCCAAGGGAAGATAAATCATCCTACCTCACAGACCCCTGCAGCTCCATATTTAATGCAGCAGTTTTCATATTCTCAAGGACATGGAACCAATCAAGATGTCCATCAACTGAGAAATGGATAAAAAAATTGTGGTGTATATACACAATGGAATATTACTCAGCACTAAAAAAGAATGAAATAATGTCTTTTGCAGCAAAACAGATGGAACTGGGGAATACCATCTTAAGCAAACTAACCCAGGCTCAAAAAGAGAAATACCATATGTTCTCACTCATATGTGGGAGATAAATCTAACTTAAAGGAAGAATATATATACACATATATCATCAAGCAGGCATATCTAACAAAGGAAAATGAAACCAGAGTAGAAAGAAAGGGGGAAGAGATGGGGGGAGCAGAGGTTGAGGAAGGGGGCAAGGGAAGGGGAATAATGTGGAGGGATAATGAGGGAGAGGACAATCTCAGAACAGATGATGCAGCAATACAAATACATGGGGGAAAAGGGAATATGAGCCATAATGCATAGTTTTTTTTACTATGTATTAATCAAAAGGTTCTATGAAATATGTAAGTTGAGGAAAGTGTAACCAAAAACAATGTAATAGCTGCATAATGAAAATAACAAAGGCCTTATTACTCCGTACCCCACCAACATTTATAAGTAAATGAGAATTTTTTTTAAAGCCCCATTTCTACCCTTGTCTTGACAGCACTATCCACCTCTAACTAGTCATGAAAAACATATCCATACAAGCAGTTAAGCAAAAAATTAGTTGACCAAAAAGAGCCCATGTGAAAAATCTATATATAAAAGTCAAGAGACTTTTTTTGTTTTGTTTTGTTTTGTGTACTTGCTGCTGACTGAAACCAGGGCCTTGTGTGTGCTAGGCTATCCCTAAGAAATGTAATTTCTTGACTAAAATACTGAACTAGACTCTTAAGAAAAAATAAATGGAAAGTTACCAAGCTATGGGTACAGCTTTTCAGCTCATAAAAGATTAATCAGTCCTGTTCAAAAAGTAGACCTTGTTTTCCATATCTAGGCAGATTTCTGAGGCATAACTTCCAAAATGAAACCCAAATGCAGATTTAATCAATTCTACAAACTATTTCCAAATTGGCATAGAGGCCATTAAAGCTTTTTGAATTAAATATAGTTCTCCATTATGGTAGATATTTCCAATTATTTGCTGCCCTCCCTGAAAGATGATTATAACCCTCCCCACTGCTATGTGACTTACATTGTTTCCAGATGGAAGAATTAATCTCACTTCCCTACCCCACTATTAGGCCTGCAGCCGTATCACTGTGGCATCTGATCCTGTCAAATCTTGGAAGCTAAGCAGAGTCAGACCTGGTTAGTACTTGGATGGGAGACTGCCTGGGAACACCAGGTGCTGTAGGCTTGGGACAAGGACCTGGCAACCCACTCCCAAAAAACAATCAGCCATTGAAAACCCTATGAATGGCAGAAAAGCAGTAACAATACTGTTTCACCTGTTGTACATAGGGTCACTATGAGTCGGATAACAACTCGATAGCACCTAACACCACCACCACCCCACTATTGGCACACTTACCCATACAACTTGCCTCAGTGAACTGTGAATGGAAGTGACATACGAGCAGAAATACTAACAGCCATGAATGGATTCGTCCTTTCTTTTCTTACCTTTTATCATATGTCCCAGAACAGGGTGGCTCATTCAGCTGGGACCTAAAAGAAAGAAGACCCTTGCGGCAGAGCCAAAGCTGTAATGTAACATAAACTAGAAATCAAAATATATTGGTTGAAGCCACTGAGCATAATCTAGTGTAAAGTGAGTGATGAAACTGCTACATTTTAAAAACTACATTAATGATCAGTGGAATAACGAATACCTGGAGAATCTAAAAAAGGCAGACAGATGTGCAGGTCTTACTGTTAATGAATTTTCATGCTAACCACTTGCATAACAAATAAACTGAAAAATAATTTCTGCCTTTCTCTAGCTAAAGTTTTTACCCTATAAATATGTGCTTTAGGGCAAGGGAGAACACTAAAGCTACCGGTTTGGCTGACCTTTAGAAGACCTTGATGAGAACAATACTATGTTCAAAGAAGACAAGGTCCAGCAGCTCACCTTGCGAGGGCAGGTAATTAATGTCTAACTGATGGGGGCTAAAGCAAGGATCAAGGTTATAAACTTAACTGGCAGACCAATCTCCTGGCAAAATAAAGAAATGTAATTGTCTGGGATTTTATGGGATGTAGAAATCATTGTTCAAAAAAAGTCCCTGGTTCTTTTTTTTTTTTTTTTTTTTTAGCTTTTTAGTATTACTCTGTACCTGGAAATCTGAGTAGTCTTTTTAATGATCAATTAAAACAGAACTTGATGAAAATTACTAGATCTCTCAAACTTTTTTCTAGAAACCAAAGAAAAATAACACCTGCAGTCAAGACTTTTCTCATATGAAAATATAGGTGAATTCAATTAAAAACTTAATTTGTGAAGGGAAAACATCTCAATATACCTCTTGCAAATTCGTGGTGGACCTTGGCAATTTGGAAGTCCAGAGAAACCCAGGACACTTACTACGACTAAGCTGGCAATTGTTATATCCAAAGGCTATCATGAGAATCAGTTTTAATTGGGAGGGAACAAATAAACAACAAAAAATAAAAATAAAAACAGGCATGGGCCAAGCCAAGGTTCACAGATCATCAAAAATTTATCCAGGTGACTGGAAGAAAGACAAAGCTACGCTCTGCCTTAAAAAGCCCTGAATCTGGGGGTTAACAAGAGCATGACAGAACTCAGGGAGGCTATTTGAATGAATAAATTCATACCAATTTGGGAACAATGCTTCCTATAACTTGGTACAAAGAGTTACAAACAGAAGGTCTGAATCTTCATGCCTTTAGCAAATTACCCCACAACCTCAAAATGATACAAGGTCACAGCTCCCTGACAAGACTAGTTTCTGGTGGTGGTAGTTGTTGTTAGGTGCCATCGAGTCGGTATCTAACCCACAGCGACCCTAAGTACAACAGGGGAAACACTACTGTCAGTGCTTTTCTGCTGTTCATAGGGTTTTCAATGGCAGATTGATTTTTGGGAGTGGGTTGCCAGTCCGTCTCCCAAGCGTACAGCACCTGGTGTTCCCAGGCGGCCTCCCATCTAAGTACCAACCAGGCCCAAGCCTGCTTAGCTTCCGAGACAGAATCAGATGCCACAGGGCTATGGCTGCAGGCAGTTTGTGATAGGTCTTAGCAAAACCAAAGTTCAAAGAGATCTCAACCAGAAATTAGGATCAAGCAACTAGGATGTCCTTTCTAGGAGACATGATAGAGCCTGATTTAGTTCAGAAGGAATGAAGTGTTTCTGGGGCACTGTCTTTCCCCAGTCCATACATTGGCTGGAAAAGATCAGAGGAAGCAGAAATTCACAGGAGAATATGTGGTAGGACAGCACCACTTTTCTCCCACACACACCTCTCTTCTTTGGAAAATCTGCCCATCCTTAGCCTTGGCTGCTGTTTTTTTCCTACATGAGCCTGGACTTTCTGGCCACAGCACACTGGACCACAGTAGATTCCTATTCTGAGGTGGGAACAGGGAGGCACAGGCTAAGTCAACCAGAGGGAGGGAGAGAAGGCTAGAGGCAGTTAAAGATATGGTATAAAAAGGAGCCTGGCTTAAAATGGAAGCTCATGATAAGCAAGAGCTGGATTGTCATTTTTTACTATGTATGAGCTGAAGCAGAGAAAAGCAGTCTGTAGAGAGAAGCTAACAAACAGCACAGATGGTGTGGCTGAGATACAAGCACCCAAAAGAAATCCTAACATTAAGTCTAATTCCCAAGAGGAATGGCTAGGCCCCATGCTCTTGGGTTCCACTGGGTTCTTTCCAATAAATTCTTGTTGATGCTGGTTTAAGCCAGTAACTTTTTCTGTTTTTGCAATAACATGCCATACTGATTTATTTTAAATTTTACTTAATTTTAAAATGTTTGATCTTAGTAATAGCAAGTTGTGGTTTTTTGTTTTGTTTTGTTTTGTTTTTAGAATTAGGAGACGTACCATAAAGTACATAAATCTTAAATGTTTACCTTGGTGAATTCTTACAAATGAAAATACCTGTTTTATCAGTACTTAGGTCAAAAACAAAGAACACTACCAGGATCCCAGGATCTCCACCATGCCACTCCTTACCCTATTCTGACTTCTCTCACCATGGATTAATTGTCTCTTCTTGAGCTTTGTATAAACAAAATCATACACGTACAGTTATTTCTGACTTATTTTTCTTGGCATAATATCTATGAGATTTGTTCACGTTACTCTGTATAGCAATAGTTTGTTCTTTTTGTTGTTAGTAGTACTCCACTGCATCACTATACCACGATACTCTTTTACCCATTTGTGATTTGGATTGTTTCTAATTGACAGTATTATGAACATTAAATGTTTTAGGTACATATATATGTTCATTCTTGTTAGGGATATATATATCCTGTTGGGGATAGAGAAGCAAAATTGCTGAATTATAGGGTATGTGTTCAGCATTAGCTGATAATTCCAAATAGCTTTCCAAAGTGGTTAAACCAATGTACCATTCTACTAGCAGTATGTAAGAGTTTGAGCTTCTCCTCAACTCTGCTAATATTTGATTATCAGGGTTTGTTGTTTGCCAGGAGCCAAGACCATAAGTAACTTTTTGCAAGATACCCTGATAAAAAGGTGCAGGGTGTGGTGAAAAAATAGCAGATGTTGAGCCACAGGGCCTTGTGACCTTTGAATTGAAATTACCATCTGAAAGCGGTTGTCAGGGTTACAGGAGGAGCTGAAGACTTCTAAAGAATTACCTGGCTCTTGTGACTTTCTTGCCCCTCCCCTCCCCCTCCATGTGTATTTAAGCTACAGCACAACATTAAAGACTTTGGAGCTTGATCAGACAGCCTGTCTTGCTCTCATCCTTCGTGTCTCTTGTCTCTCTCTCTCTCTCATTCATTCGCCCCTTACTCTAGGTCCCTGTTGAACAGCCCCTCGGGCCGGGGCAGTTGTTTTTTGGTTTTAGATTTCAGCCATTCGAGTGGGTATAGATTGGTATTTTACAGTAGTCTAAATTCGCATTTTCTCTATGACACTGAATGCATGTTTGTTCAACTTGAAAATTGAATTTTCTGGGGTCTTGTCTTTTCTTTTCTTTTTCTTTTTTTTTTTTTTGCGGTACTAGGGGTTGAACCCAGGGCCTGGGCCACTGAGCTGCACCCTCAGCCCATTTTGTAGATTTTATTATTTTCTGAGACAGGGTCTCGCTAAATTACACTGACTGTCTCTGGTCTTGAACTTGCGATCCTCCTGCCTCCTCCTCCCCAGCCGCTGGGATTACAGGCATGCGCCACCATGCCCGGCT
Organism: Pedetes capensis; assembly: GCA_007922755.1. Lineage (NCBI taxonomy): Eukaryota > Metazoa > Chordata > Mammalia > Rodentia > Pedetidae > Pedetes > Pedetes capensis. The sequence goes on along the minus strand of VMDO01000905.1, from coordinate 161,043 downwards.
GGTTTTTTTCTTTTCTTTTGTGACAGGTGGCTTCATGTAGCCCAGGTTGGCCTTGAACTCACATAGATCCTTCTGCCCCAGCCTCCTGAGTGCTGGGTTTACAAGCATGCACCACCATGCCCAGTGTGAATTTTCTCTTTCTTACTGATTTGTAGTTGCTCTTTACCTGTGCTGGAAAAGTTTGTTGGAGAGAGAGAGATAACAAATGTCTTCTTTATGACATGCCTTTTCACTCTCTTAGTACTGCTGAAAGTTCTTAATTTTAATGACTCAGAACAGGCAATATTTGTTCACATGTGGCAATGAGAAACAAACCCAAAGCTCTGGGTCTCTCCAGCCAAATCGCTGCATTTGGTTGATGTCAGGCAAGTTAAATGAATGGAACCAAGCCCTGGAAGTATAAATATAATGTTACTATCCTCACCTCCCCAAGCTTCAGATACCAGGAACACCACCAGCTTACCAACCAATAGGGTGCCTAAGGTTTATCAAGTGCATTCATCCCTGATATTGTGGAAACATTATTGCAAATGATGAATTGGTTTGTACCACCGGACCTTTAAAGCCCCACAGCTGCTTCCAGCACAGCTGCATAACTAGCAGTCCTATAGGGTATTTCTCAGAGATGTTCCAAACGCTAATTTGGGATCTGGAACACATCTCATCTTTCCTCATCCAGGTCCGTCCAATAACCAGTGCCTCAATCTCAAAGCCTACCAAGCAATGGCCGAGAGTCCCTTAATCCTGAGCAAACTGTGAGTGTAAGTACACTCACACATGTAGTTTCTCACAGATCGTCTCAGATCACAGATCTCTTCTGCGAGGTAGCCTTGTTTTTCCAATTCTGCTGGCAGAAAAAGATTGTTCTGCTCAGGCAAAATTGGTTAAGAGCTTACAGAGAAGGGGAAGGAGAGGGGTGCTTTGGGGAGCTGGGGTTTCCTATAGCACCTGGGGCCCCTGAGCCTGTCTCTATCCTCTTACTTCCTGCCAGAATTCTTCTCTGGTCTACTGTGAGCTAACTGGAGTTACAGCCCCTTCTCTGCTCCTCTGGCAGGAAGCAAACAAGGCAGTTCTTTTTGGATTTTTCTAGGGAGTTTTAAAGTCAGGAAATACTATATCCTAAGTCTTCCTCCTTCATCTTCCCTCCCTCCACCCTTCCCCAGCCCCTACAAACTCACCAAGACACACTTACACACCATGGCGTAATGCTATTCAGGGTTCTTTCCAAACACAGAGAAGCAAAGGAACCATGCCCAACAGGAGACAGTAGAGACTCTCGGACCCACGCTCCTAGCCACTGCCTTATATCCAATCAGATCCCCTTAACCTGACCTGTCCAAAAATAAAGAGGAAAATGGAGGAGAAATGGGAAAGGAAAGCTAGCCTCACATACTGAGGGTCAAGGAGAGAGAGGACAATGGTCAAAATGAAGCACAGTTTGCATGGATTTGGTGCCCCCAGCCTTGCCTGGAATCCAGACATCAGTACATGAACCACAGCTTTGAGTCGGGATTCTAATTAGATGGGCCTCTTTTACAGGTAAGCACAATTAAGTGGGAAAATTAGATGTGAGGTCAGAGGCTCACAGCCTGTCCACCCCCCTCCCAAAATGACTGATAAACCATATTAATGTGAAGGCCCTTAAGCCTTCCTACTGCACTAACCATACTTTATGGACTCAATTGGGGCCGACAGTCCCCAAGGCCTTATTACTCACTTTTTGCCTTCCGCGGTGAACCACTGCCCCACCCTTCCCAACATGGGGCAGAGTGGAGTGGAGACACACTGCCACTTCTGTTTCTCAGGGAGACTCAGGTTCTCTGGTAGGTGTGAAAAGGCCCTAGGAGCACAAAGGACTTCAGGAAAGAGGAACAAAGCCTTCCAAGTGGGCTCTGCTGTTTCCCCAGGAGTACCCAAACAGGAGCCTTTTGTTTCCAGAGGATGGTTAAAATAAACCTACGAAGAAATAGCTCTTTTTCTCTATTTAGCCTAAAAATTGATGCAGACTCTCCTGGCTGAGTGCAGAGTTTTGGGAGCATAAATGATTGCTCCCTCATGGCTCTGAGTTTACAGAAGAAAAGGGAGGGAGTGTGGGTCAAACAGAGTGGTACAGAACAAAAACCAGACTCAGTCAGATGCGTCCTTGGCAGGTGGGATCAAACCTCACCGGGACAACTCTCTTTATAACCTCAATGTTTAAACTTCAGATGATGGAAGCAGGAGATTCCTTGTCACCTGAAGGTCAGGTCACACAGTAGCACCTAAACCACTGTGATGGTAACTGGTGAACAGGTACCGCCAGGTGCATCAGACAGCTTAGTACCTAGTTATAAAATGACATATTCATTTGACAAATATTTTCAAATGTCTATGAAGGGCAACCTTGCTACTCTCCCTCCCACCTGCCACACCATAAAACGCCCTGCTCTTTTTCAAGCCAGTGTCTCTGCCCTGCACCTCCCACCTACATTTCTGTCATTCTCAGCACTATGAACAATTCTCAAATCCTACTCTGGAGCCACAGCCGCCGCCTCTGCCCCCAGTTAAGACACATCAGAACACAGCTAAGCTCACAAGATCTCATTAGGGAGCTGGCCTTGAAGTCTCCCAACTTTAAAAAAAAGTAAAAACAATATGCAAAAACTTTTCATCAGCAGTTATTTGAATTGCTTCCCTGGATTGTTACTGCAAGCATGTCAAGGCTGGGAAAGTTTGTGTTGAAGTTAGTAATTTTCAATCATTTCTCTCCCAACTTCATTTCCTTAACAGAGATTCAGCAAACTCTCCTCCCCCTCCTGAATTATAATTCTGAAAGGAGTTGAAAGTGTGGTGTCTCTGGAGGCAAAGAAACCTAATTCTGCTCCAGAGGTCAGAAGCCCTGATTCTCCAAGACCTATTAGATTAGGTAACCCAGGATTTACCACTGTCAAGTACCTACAAGTACCTTACAGGCATTTCAAACCACACAGCATCTGTCCCTTGCTCAGCTATACCCCTAATAATACTTAAGGGAAAAGGGAATATATGTACAGAATAAGTACAAGTTAGATGCTAGCTGCATGTGGTGTTCTGAAAGAGGTATAAAATCCTTTAAAAGATTCAACCAAGAAGATAAAATAGATTCCTTGAGTAGAAGCTGAAGGAAGAAACTTCAAAAGGCCAACAAGAAATAAAACAAACTTACGCATTCTAAACTACAGGTTAAGATTTCTAGAAACTACTCATTTCATTTTCCAAGAAACAGCAAAAACTTAACAGCTCTGCCACTGAAACTTCACAAACTCCAACTTAACCCTCTGCTGACAAGCCTCTTCTTTATTGCCCCTTAAAAAATTATGACTCAGGATCTCAAGTTTTCTTTCATATGTTCATGTGGAAATTTGATTACTGGCCAATTACAGAGTATAACTCAGACAACTTCCCCTCTAAAAAATGTCACAGTTAAAGGTCAAAAAAATCAAAATTAACAAAATAGGAAAGTTGAAATAGCATGAGCAAAATTCCAGCTTTGACACATACCAAATACCTTAATTCTCCATTCTCAGAATTAGTTGAACCTATTAATAAATTTTTGTTCTTTAAATTTTATTACATGTAAATTCTTAAAATAATGAAAAACATGAGAAGTGCATTAGTATAGGGATACAGAAAAGCTGGATTAGTTAAATCACATGAATACTTTAGATGCAAACCCCCCACCACCACCCCTTTTTATTTTGAGACAAGGCCTTGCTATATAGCCCAGGTTGGCCCCAGACTTGCCATTCTCCTGCCTCTGCCTCCTGAGTACTATGATTTCAGGCAAGTGCCACCACACCTGCCTTTAGATGAATTCTTTGACTCAGCTTTTCTATTTCACTGCACTAAAAAGTAAAAACCCTTTTTGAGGTGTTTGTTTTCATTAATCATCTGGAAAATTCAATAGCACACATTTATAAGATTAGCTAAAAGAAAGCACCAAACAATAGTAAGCACTGATGAGAATGTGGAGCAACTGTAACTCACACATAAGACTGCTCAGAATATAAACTGGTAACCCCACTGTGGCAGTATAACTCCAGTTGAACAAAGTGGCCCAACAATTCTATTCCTAGATATATATCCAAAATAAGTATGCATATATATTCACCAAAAAAGTGCACAAAATTGCTCATGACAATACTGTTCATATTAGTCCCAAAGTGGAAAAAACCCAAAGTACATCTATGTTAAGATGGATAAACACTGGGATATCCACATAATGGAACTCTATATAGTAATGAGAATGAACAACCCCTTACCACACACAACAACATGGACCAGTCTTACAAACAGAACAGGAGTAGAAAAGCCCACCACGGAGTGGCACATACTCTGTGATACCAAAACCTGATTAGGAGAGTAGTGACTGGAAGGAGGTACAATATAAAAATGATCAGCTTGGTCTATGGCTCTATTTAGAAAGGGAAGATAGGGAGTGTTTGGTAGAAAAGTGAGATGTAACATCTTATAACAGGGATAGTCCCATACCCTAAAAAAGCTCTTCTTATGCTGTTATTTTTACAGACAATGGCAGCTCTGCTGAGATGAACACTAAAAGAGAAAAGGGAAAGGAGGAAAAAAAACAAGTGTTCAGGCTTGATTTCAACTTTTACTCTAATTATTTTTTCATATTTTTCCTCAAATTGGAAGAACAAATCAAAGCTGGGTGTGTAGGCACAAATCTATAATTCTAGCACTTGGGAGGCTGAGAGAGGAGGATCATGAGTTCAAAGCCAGTCTGAGTTACACAGTGATAACCACCCACCCCCGCCCAGAGTAAACCAGTCAGAAACACCAAATCACTGAGAGAAATACAAATCTAGCCAAAAATATAATGTAGATATCAACAAATACAACAAATTTACATTCTTGTAATTTACAATGTTACAATGTTGTTTACATTCTTGTAAACAACAAATACAACAAATTTACATTCTTGTCTCTAATGAAGCCAAAATTTATATTTAAAAAAAAATCAAAAGTGGGTTTACCTGTAATATGTGGTAACTGCATGCCAATGAGAGTAGTTCTTATGTGCTCCTCAGGGGCTCAGATAATATAAAAAGGGATTAGTGTGTTTTCTGAGAGTTAACTAAGCCCCACTGCTCAATTCCATTAACTAAATGAATTAAAAAAAAAAAAAAAAAAAAAAAAACCTCCAACAGAGTTATAGGGTTTCTTACACTCTCCATAATATATAATTGTTTTCAATTAACTGATTGCTTCTGTAATGAAAAAAACATGAGGCTACTTACCTCTGAGAAGCCTGTGTACATGCACATAAAAATACTCAACATACACTGTTATAAGGTTCTTCATTAGCAAGAATATCATTTCCTCCCAACATCCATAATTTAAATGCAAAGTGCAAGGAAGGAAAAAGCAAAAGGGTATGAGCTTAAAAGCCAGAGAGGAAATGAAAACTTCCAGATCATTCTGCCTGCTATGCTCATATAGAGTATATGCTCATAGACAATCACATCTCAAGTGGCTGGAGTATTTTAATAAGAGCCTCATTGTCATGCCTCCCCAATTCAAGGCAATTTTGTTGTTTTCCTTCATGTTCCCTCCCAAAACACATGCACTCTCCAAAAAACCTGAGCTTTCCATATCTCCAAAGCCTTGTAAAGAATGAAATGCTTTATTTAAAAGTATAAAGATAAATAAGAGAACTAAAAATAACAAGATAAAAATAGTATCTAATAAAAACTAGAAGGCAGAGGGGAGAGGAGAGGTTCTTCCTTAGCAGGGAGTTAATAGATACTGTCAAATTTGTGAAATCAAACATAGACTGTAACAGTTTAAAAAGGCAGCTGCAAATTCTTTGCTACTCTTCCCACCAAGTGGTGTGTCTATGTCCAATAGAGTCTGGGCAGGGATTGTATCTGCTCTAACCAAAAGTGAGTGTGAAAAGGAAACTTTCAACTTGAGGCTAGGTCATAAAAATCCAGGAAGCTTCCAGTTTTGGTTTGAGGTGCTCATTGTGATGGTTAATTTTGTGTATGAACTTGAAGGCTGTTTTTGGTAGAGACTTAACAGGTAAATTTAACTCTAGGAAAAAGCAAATCACCCTCAATAATGTGGGTGGACCCCATCCAATGAGTTCAAGGCCTAAACAGACCAGAAAGCCTAGCCTCCTTGAGCAAGAGGGAATTTTCCAGTAGACCTTCTTCAGTTTTTGTCTATACAATGGACTGTCTTGAGTCTCCATATGCTAGGCCCACATTACAGAATTTAGACTAGCCAGCCCCCAGAACTGATATAGCCAATTCTTTATACTAAATTAATGGACAAATAAACAAATGAATTCATATACATACACATATACACCCTACTAGTTGTTTCTATGGAGAACCCTAAGAATATATGGGGGAAACCTGCTGCCACATGAGAAGCCCAACTACCTGGGGCCACCAAGCTAAAGTCACCATAAAGACAAATGAAATCACCACATATATATGTTCTAATCAGTAGTCAGTACTGAGCCCAGCCCTCCAGCTCCCAGCACCAAGACCTGAGAGCAAAGTGTTCTTGGAGCCTCTAAAGAAGTCCATTCAATAACTGGGTGCAGCTGAGTGACCTCAGTCAATGCCACAAAAAAAGAATTATCCAGTCAAGCCCTGCCTGAATCTCTGAGCCACAGAATCCACAATACCATTAAACCATTTTTAAACAAATTTTGGGGGTAATTTGTTATAACACCAGCCAGTAGAAGACCTAAAAACAGAAATAGCAGTTATCACACTTAAAAAGCGGAATCAAAGAGAAATGATGGGTTTTAGTTAGCTGGTTAATTTATTTATAGTACTGGGGTTTGAACTGAGGGCCTCAAGCATGCTAGGCAAGTGCTCTGCCACTGAGGTAGACCCTCAGCCCCCCCCCACTTTTTTTTAACACATTGAGACAGAATCTTTGTTAAATTCTGCAGGCTACCACAGGCCTCGAACTTGAATCATCCTGCTTTAGCCTCCCAAGACACTGGGATTACAGGCGAGCACCAGGCATCCAGATTTTAGTTTAGTTAGTTTCATTTTAAACCCTTTCTTGTTTGCATTAATCCCACTGTGAAAATATCAGAAATATTAAAATTCAGAAATTAAGAAATAGCCAACATGGTAACCATGTGCTCTTGATGCCTGGCAGGTTTGTGACTGCCTCAATCAGAGTTGGTTTTAACTCATTCAACCCTACAATAAACCCTAGGAAGGAGGTGTTTTATTATCCCTGTGGCTTCTTGTGGGGTTTTGGTTTTTGTTTTTCAGATAAGTGTCTCACTATGTAGCCCAGGTTGGCCTCAAATTCCAAGTCCATTTTCCTCAGCATCCCAGGCAGTTGGGATTACAGGTGTGTACCACCATACCCAGCTTATTATCCCCATTTCATAATTGGGAAACTAAAGCATAGTAACTCAGGTTCAGCAACTTGCTAAAGGTCACACAGCAGGCAATAGATCCTAGGATCCAATTAGCTAGTCTGGATCCATAGCTCTAATATCTATACAAAGATCACCAGGCTGGCTTGGCAGTGACAAGTCAATGGACAAAGGGTGCAATCTCAAGTTGCCCTTCACCTGGGTCTCTGAGCATGTGACTGTGCAGGCTATTACGTGTCAAGCAGCACCGACTGCTTTACTTTTTCTAAAGCGATTGCCTAAATGTGATGCTCTTTACCCATCTCTACCTGTGCACATTCCTCCAGGCCCCATTGCCCTAAATACTGCCCAGACCTCTCTACTTAGCATTAATTTCTCCCTCTGCTACCTTCCAAAATGAGCCATTTGTATCCATGCCAGGCATTTCCATCCTTTTGCCTCCTATTACAGTTCTATGCCTTTTATCTCCCCACCTGCTATAAATGCAGAGGGTTTAGCCTCTGAATTTCCCCACGAGAGCTGTGCATGTCATAGAAATATAATTACAGTTCACCAGAGCTAAGAAGTATTGGCTTAATCTAAATGAAGGTTGGTGGAGCAGCCTTCACTTCAGGGAAAGTTTCACAGAATTTTATCTGAAGAGAAAGGAGGAGTTAAGAGCCACAATCAAACTCCACAATGCTGACTTGCATGCACAAAACAGCTCTCCCCAAAAAGCCTCAAGTATTTTTTCCTGCCTTTCCAGTATATCGGTTCAGTTATTTTACTGCCTTCCAGAAGAATGGCAAGGATCACTCCCACTGTCCAGAGAGGCCTAACAGGCCTTTCCTGTGCACTGCCCATCTCTCCTCTGAGAAGGCTCAGTGGCCCCTCATCTTCAGAGACCTGCTTTCCAGCCAATTTCTAAAGACACCTTAAAGCTGAGCCCAAGTCTTACTGTTTAAGAAGCCCCACTCTTCAGCACCCATACAAGGAAAGACCGCCTCTGACTCAGAGCTCAAACAAGCATATTTATTGAATAAACCGCTAAAGACTCCTTTGTCGTATACAAGAATTTTATCTAACTGGTATTTAAAATTTTTTTATGCCTAATTTCTAGACAAAAACCGACTTGATAGTATGATCCTTCTTTTATCTCCTAAAGCTCTTGGCTAGGTATCTTAGCTAAAAGTATATAAGAAAAAGTGCATGTGATTGGTAAATGAAATTGCAACAAAAAATCTATGCTATATATAAAGAAGACATTAGGGCCAACCCCATCATTTTTTCAGAATTGCAATTTAAACCCACAAGACACCCTTTTGCAGATACTGTATTAGCAACTTAATTTAATCAATTCCGTACTATATTCAAGGAGAACTCAATCCTACAGGTACCAGTGTAACATAAGGATCCAGAACCATAAAAAGGAAAACCTCCAATTTGTGAAGTGTCAAAAAAAGGGAGGAAAAGGTGTATGTACAAATTTCTCCAGCAATATAGACTAGTAAAATTCCACAAATTAACACAGGAGTATGCAGTCATGAGACTGAAGCAATATTAAAATAGTGTTAGAAACAACATAAAATTGAGTACTAGTTATGATTGTGACTTCATATGGACATGGATCTGCTATAGATCTGCTTTGCTATCTATAGACCTGCATTTGCAGTTTAAACAAGCCAGGACAGAGCTCTCATCCACTGCTGGTAGAAGAATAATCTTAAAAGACACCTTGGGAATCTGTTTGACAGTATCTTCTAACCTGAACATTAGTTTAAAATTCAGAATTCTATTCCTGAATATATATTCAAAGTGTGTACATGTATACATGTACGTACATTCAAAGTTTTGTTTGCCATAGATAAAAACTGAAAACTATTCAAATACCCTTCAATCCTAGAATGCATAAACTGAGACACAGTCACACAATGGAAAACACAACACAGCCATAAAAATGAACGGCAGCCACAAGCGGCAACACAACTGAGTCTCACAAACATAATGTTGAGAGAAAGAAACAAGATACAAAATTATGTGTATATGTGTGCATATATAGAGAGAGAAAGAGATATAATCTATGGTTGGCATAGTGGTTACTCTAAGGGTGGCAGTGATTGAAAAAGCACATGAAGGGGTCTTGTACAATGCTGACAATGTCTGTTTCTTGCTCTAGGTGCTGGCTATAGATTTATGTTCATTTTGTGACAATTTGTTAAGTTGTAAATGTAAGGTCCATACTTTTGGTATTGTTCTATTATTTTAATTATTTCAAAAAATAAAAAGGAGATGGCACAAGCCAAGTTCCCCATGTAACAGGCATAAAATTTCCTGTAACACTTGAAACCAACTTGATTTCTTTATATAACTGGAGGGTGGATGAAAAGTGTGGTGAATAATACATAATTTTCAACTCTGCTCATTAAAATTGATTTTTAAAACATGCACAAATAATCCAGCAAAAGCCAGGTGAAGTGTCTGCAATTTCTCAAAGACCTGCTGTGCTGCTTCTCAATCTGCTCATCCCAGTTACTTAACAGTTCCCAACTCCCACAAGCACTGCCCCTTCCAGCCATTCTCCCACACCCTCCCCAATTCCTTGCATTCTCTCCAACTTGACCCTTTCCCCTCTCTTCCTCCCTGGATGAGACATTAACTCACAGGACTATTTGTGAGCAAATGCTGATACCAGTGAAATGAACTTTATCTTAAATGTATCCATCTCTATGGTTTCTTCCTTTGGGTCCAGTTTGGACAATTTTTTAAAAACAATTACTTTTAGGGGCTAGGGGCACACCTCAGTGGTAGAACACTTGTCCAGCATCCTTGGGGCCCAGGGTTCAATCCCTAGCACTAGGGGTTGGGGGAGGCACTACTTTTAAACTTGCTGTCTTGTTTTTTTCTCTAGAGAGAGGGGCCAGGACAGAGCACACTCACTTTTGCTGCAGTAGAGCTTCAACCAAAGTGAGTTGTGGACAAAGCAAATCTAGAACACAGAAAGATGACCCAATGCAGTCAGAGCCCTCAGGGATAAAAAGACAAAATGCATCCCCAATCTGTGCATCTTTAAGGGAGCAATTATTCCTCCACTGGCGGCTTCTCTTCCACCCTCACACTTTCTAATCTCCCCAAAGGACTGCCTATACTCAATTTTCTTCACTTGTTTCAGCACCTTTCCCCAAATCTATTAACAGTAAAAGGACCAAATTTAATCACCTGTTTTCTCATTCAATCTCTATCACAAGTAGTTAACTTAAAATGAGGAAGTAAGGCAAGAGACACGAAAATGGGGGACTAGTGAGACGGAGTTTTTTTAGGTGGGGCAATGAAAATATGCTAATGCTTGCTTTGGCAGCACATATACCACAATGCAATGATACACAGATTAGCATGGCTCCTGTGCAATGATGACACACAAATTCGTGAAACGCTCTAAATTTGAAAGAAATAAAAGAAAGAGAAAGAAAGAAAAGAAAAGAAAGAGAATGAATGAATGAAGATTCTGGACAGTAGTGATGATTGCATAACTTTGCAAATATACTAAAAGCCACTGAATCATGCACTTTAAAAGGGCAAATTTATGTTTATTACATATCAAATCTTAAATAACTAAAACGTGAAAATACCTAACATTTTAGAAAAGAAAGGCGTACGAAAGGAGAAACTAGCAGATAAACAACTATCAGCTAAAAATCAAGTTGAATAAACTCATCATGAACTCAAAATAAGCAAGGAGGCTCTGATTTCCATCAGACGTGGGGGCAGGGGATGAAGGTGGGGCAAGGACCTGAATGATTGTAGTAGATCTGGACGATTAACCTTCCCCTTAGTCTTAGGTCTCTCAGTCGGGTAAGATAACTCATGAACTGATAAGATGAGCTGACCCTCCGTAGAGAGGATATATAGAAAATGAGCGCTGGGGGACGCCATAGATTGCTAACGCGCACAGCCTAGGCCTTCACCACGTCATCCCTGTGCAGCACAGTTCTTGCAGACCTGCAGGACCGACCCCAAAAAGTTGCCTCTGAAAGTTCCACAGGGACCCAGGTGAAGGGGGAGGAAAAATCAAGGGCAAAGTGGCCGCTGCTAGGGCGGGGTTCCCTGGGTGTCTGCCAAAATGGCATGGAAGAAGAGGCGTTCAGGAATCAAGTCCACCTAAGGACGCTCGCCCCCTCCCCCTCCCCCGCAGGTCCTGCAGAAACCCACGCTGTCGGGGCGCTCAGGAGAGGTCCGCAGCACCCCCGCGTCCATACCCCTCCCCCACCCCCGACCCCTCCAAGCCCGGCCGGAGCCTCTCCGCGGAGGCTAAGGGCGACCGAGGCCACCTGCAGCTCCAGGACGCGGGATAAAGGGGTCCAGACGGCCGCGCCTTCCCGCGGCCAGCCATCGACCTCAACAGAGAGCCGCCGCAGACACGGGTGCCGCCACCCACCCGGGATAAGAAAGGGCCCCGAGGGCACCCGAGGGCCAGCGCACCCCGGTGGGGAGCTGGGAGGCGCCTGCACCCCGCCTCCGGCGCCGCGCGCACTTTCCCGCTGCCCTACCCCGAGACACCGCGCTCCTCTGCACCCGCCGCGGCGGCGCATGCCCAGCTGGGGCAGGTTCGGAGCCGAAGCCCCTCCGCAGGGCGGCCCGGAGTCCCCCCGGGAGTGAGCAGCAGCCCCGGCGAGCGAACCGGAGGCGCGGGGCAGAGCCCGGGGCGCCCCTGCGCGCGCCAACTTTGCCAGACTCGGCGCTCGGGCCGGCGAGGCGGCGTCGGAGCCGGGGCGCCCCGGGCCCCCCAGCTGGGGAAGGGCGCCGCGCGGCCCAACCACTCACCTCTGGCGTCCACCCTCCGTGCCGGCCGTGCGGGGCTGGAGGCTCGCGGGTCCGGCTCGGCCGCTGCGCCCGGAGCTCTGGGGAGGGCGGGGCGCAGGGGGCGGAGCCGGGCTCGACCCGCAGCGCCAGAATCAAACCCGACACGCGGGCGGCCGCGGGCGCGGCGGCCACAGAGCAGCGGGGAGGCGGGGAGGGAGGCCAGGCTCGGACGCCTGGTGGGAACGGCTGCGGCTGCTCCCCGGGAGGGACGCGCGACCGGCGGAGCTCTGGGAGGCCCCGTGAGACCCGGGCAGGCCAACCTTCGCGTGTCACTCTCTTTGTACCGGTGCAGCCGGCCGGCGGGCGCACCCCAGTGCGCCTGCGCGCCGTGAGGACTTCGCCGGGCCCGCCGGGCACCTTCGCGCACCTCCCCGCCTCCCGCCCTCCCGCTAGCTGCTCCGGCGCGCTCTTGCGACCCGGTGGCGTTTTCTTCCCACCACTCACCACCCCTCGGGAAACGAAACCCACCCCCTAGGTGAGATCATCTCTGCTGGGGAAGTCACTGGAAGCCCGAGGTGGAACTAGTGACACCCCTAAGCTAGCGCCTCTTAACTGTCCCCTCCCCCCGGCCGGGCGAGAAGTTTTCTGGCCCGACTAAGAGGAGCGCTCTGGCTTGCTTTTTTTTTTTTTTGCAGGTGCCGCAGCAGAACCGTCGCTGTGCGGCTGTAAACCTCCTGCCAGCCAGGGCACCGCAGTGTCCTCGGTGCGTTCTCCTGGCTCGGCTGCGGGACCGAAACCTCAGCGGAAGGGAATCCTCATGTCTAGAAGGGGACAGGTGTTCGGTGAAGGCCAAAGAAAACCAAGTGTCCGCCTCGGGAATTTAGGACTGGACTAGGAAGTCAGTTCAGTCCAAAACACTCGATTCGGAGCCATGGTAGATCAAAGATGAGCAGAGCGTTCGAGGCTCAGGCTCGCGTCCTCTTTCAAATTGAAGGTGGCCTGAATACCCTGGAGAGACTGGGGACAGGAAGACTTTGCAAAAACCAGGTATCACCGAGACAAACAACGGATTCACTTAGTGGGAAGAGCTCTCCTGAGCCCTCCCGCACAGCCACGTGCACCCCGCGGGCCTTGCACGCCACAGCCTTATTAAGTGTATTAAGTGGGAGAGTCATCAGAAAGTCACATGGCGAAACGCTACCTGTGGGGAGAAGAGGCTGTGAATCAGTGCTCCCTTACATTTCACTGCGAAGCACACCTGCAAATTCCTGAGATTGATGGACCTTGACTGTTAAAAGGATAAGCAAAGGGCAGCCCAAAGGTAGTCGGGACAGGAAATCTCATTTTTTCAGCGCCTTTGCCAGCTCTCTGAGCAGACCCTTTCTTCCTCTTGGTCTCGGTTTTGCCATCTGTAAAACAGAGCACTTGGATTTGGTAATATTCTCTAAAATCCCTTCCTGCCAAATTTCCATGATTCAGTGAAAAGGATAGTTAATTGCATTGTGATAAGAGGCGGGGAATCAGAAGCAAAGCGGTCCCTGCAGTTAAAAAATTACATTTAGTCAGTAAATATTTATTTTATAAGTTCTCAAAAGGAAGCAAGCCTGGTCAATAAAACTATGGCAAAAATATAGCAGATTCTGAACTTTAGTGGATTTATATTTGAAATTTGACTTGAGATTTAGTCATTTAAAATAGATACAACTCACAATACAACGTACTCTTAAAGTGCACAATTCAGTGATTTTTAAAATACATTCACAAAATTACAAATCATTGGCACTAATTCCAGAGCAATTTCATCATCCCAATAAGAAACCCCATACCTGTTAGCAGTCAACTCCCCATTCCCTCCCCCAGACCCCTGAAAACCACTAAACCATTTACTTTCTGTCTTCACGGACTTGCCTATTCTGGACATTTTATATAAGCAGAAACCTAACAGTATGTGACCTTTTGGTCTGGCTTCCTTCATTTAACATAATAATTGCAAAGTCCATCACTGCCACATTCTTTATCCATACCGCATCCTCCTCTCTCCACTTACACCATTTATTGATGATGGAATTATCCTGGAAAACAATCAAAGAGAACAACAATCTTTTAAATAGAATAATTTACTGAGACATTTCTTTCAAGCACAGCATACAAAAGATTGTCCAACATATTAGTATAAAACATATCAGCAGTGATGTTCACATGTTTCCCTCCTTATCATATCAAGCAATGTGTGTGTGTGTGTGTGTGTATTTCCCAGAAATACCTATTTCTGGGAATCATGAACCATATATTAGCTGAGCCATTAGAAATAGATTTGCTCAAACGGAGATGTATGAAAGAAAAGTTACTTTTGGTCAGTGGGTGAATACTTATCCTTAGCTATAACATGAAGCCAATAAATAGGTTAGCTTCCAAATACAGACTGGCCTATTCAATACTATCTTTTTTTCCATAAAGTCTCTTTTTGGTCCGGAGTCCCTTGCTTTGGGGAAAAAAAGGAGGTACAAGTGTAATTCAGATAATGGTGGCTGACAGATTGTTGAGATCATTTAGGCAGTGGTTGAGTTGTTTAGGCAGAAGTAGGCTTGGCTGGGTGCTCTTGGCAGGGACATACTGTACTATTCCAATAATGTCATAATGTTGCAGCTACCTCTGGTTGCTACCACATTGAGCACAAGTGTTACAAGTATCTACTGCGAATGCAGCAGAGCAGTGATCACCTCCACATGAGCAGTTCAGCTTTCCATTAAATTGTGTATTGGAGTACAAAGTCATCTCTCAGCCAAGCGTGATGGCACATGCCTGTAATCTTAGCACTCACAAGGCTGAGGCAGGAAGATGATGAGTTGGAGACCAGCCTGGGCAACAGAGCAAAACATTGTCTCAAAAAAAAAAAAAAAAAAAGACGGCTGGGGGTTGGGAGGGGAGGTGGGTAGGGCTCTGGAGATTCTCATAAGCTTTCCCTCATATGCAATACATTGTTGTTGTTGTTGTTGTTAGGTGCTGTAGAGTAAAGTTCAACCCATGTGACCCTATGTACAACAGAATGAAACACTACCCAACACTATGCCCTGCACATGATCTTTTTATGTTTGAGCCCAATGTTGCAGGCACTATGTTTCTTCTCATTTTGAGTCATGCTACATCAGCAAAGGGCTGGGATTTAGCTCAGTGGGTAGAGCGCAGCGCTGCAGTCTCTGAGGCTCCGAGTTCAATTCCCATCACCGCAAAAATGGGAGAAGGGCCTGGCAATCCACTCCCAAGGCAATCCTGAAGCACTCAGCCATTGAAAACCCTATGAGGGTTGCTATGAGTCGGATACCGACTCGATAGCACCTAACAACAACAACACATCAGCAAAAGGAAATTCCAGGGATTTACTCCATCCCTATCATTAAGGCTGATTATATTTTGAGGACACAACTCTTCCCCATTTGCTTCTTGAGTGCCTTCCAGCTGATTGGGCTCACTTTCCAGCACTATATTTGGCAGTGCTTCTCTGCTATTCATAGGGTTTTCGATGGCTCATTTTTTCAGAAGGGAATGGGCTGCCAGGTTCTTCTCCCTAGCCTGTCTCAGTCTAGAAGCTTAGCAGAAATCTATCCACCATGGGTGGCCTTGCTGGTATCTGAAATACTGGTGGCATGGCTTTCAGCATCACAGCAACATGCAAACTCCCACAGCAGGAGAAGTTGATAGAAACATGGGGGATGTAATTCATACAGCATACAAAATATGTCATCATCATTGACTATTATCAGTTAACAGCAGGCTATCCATAGTAAAGTCTCTGGGAAGTCAAAAATTGTATGAGGATTTTTGACTGTACATGGGGTAGGCACCTCCCTATCCTCTGCACTGTTCAAACATGAACTGTACTTCACTTGTCTCCTCCATGAAAGATTCTTCAACATTTTTCTAGTGCTTCTTGCTTTAAGTTCAGGCCCCTGTTTTTTAAATGGCTAAATATCATCCACTTTCTCATTTTCTGATAAATCCGTTTCATCTGTTAAATTTTCTTCTACACTGCTGTTTCCATATTTGGAATTCCAATTTAGAGCAAATAAAGTTTCACCATTGGTGTTTCCTAAAGTTGAACATGAATTAACATGAAGCTCATTTTTTGTCATTTAAAAATTCTCCATCAAGCCTAGCGTGGTGGCACACGCCTGCAATCCCAGCAACTTGGGAGGCAGAGGCAGGAGGATCGCAAGTTTGAGACCAGAGTCAGTCTGCATAATTTAGCAAAAAAAAAAAAAAAAAAAAAGGGCTGAGGGTGTAGTTTAGTGGTACAGCACTTGCAAAGCATGAAAACGTGAGGGCCTGGGTTCAACCCCTAGTACTGAGGGAAAAAGAAGTCTCTATCAGCATAGGACCAGCAGAGACCTAAAGGTATCTGTAGTTCAGGGTAGGAAACTTGTTCAGAACCTCCTTTCTTTCCTTTCCTAAAAGACTAATTTTTCCTGGGGCCATTCCTTCAGGATGGAGTTAAAGTAAATTAGTATATTAATAATGAACATGACTGTATGTTAGAACAGCTTTGCCGTTAATGAGCATCTGCCCTGGTTCTGAGTGATACCCCATCAGCCCATTGGTGTTGTACAATTTCATGTAATATAATCAGTTTTTTGCTATCTACTAGAAATTGTGTACAAATAGCAGCCCAGCCAGCCAGCTTTTCAACCTCTCTGACCCTCAAGTTCCTTGTCTGTAAAATCGAAGTATGTTAATTCCTACTGTGCTTCTTTCATTAAGTTGCGGTAATTATCAAACCTCTCAGAATGAGCTGTACCTCAATGGGCTGTGGGTATGCCACCGCTAGGAATCAGGTGCCTGGAGTATCCCTTCCAGGGCCAAGAACATACATGGCAGCAAAGACATAAGTCAGGATGTGAGAAAGACAATCAGGCAAAAGGTCACCAAAGTCAAACCAGACTTTCAGGATAGGCACTGGAAGTAATTGTCTGTCACCTTCTTTTTTCCTTTTTCTTTCCTTCTTTCTTTCCTTCCTTCTTCTTTCCTTCCTTCCTTCCTCTTTCCTTCCTTCCTTCCTTTCTTTCTTTCTCTTTCTTTCTTTCTTTCTTTTTCTTTCTTCTTTCTTTGTCATACTAGGGGTTGAACCCAAAGCCTCACGCATGCTTTGCAAGTACTCTAAAACTGAGCTGCAACCCCAGATCATTTTTTACTTTTTTTTCCCCCCGCCGGTACTGGGGGCTGAACCCAGGGCCTCGCACCTGCATGCTTTGCAAGTGCTGTACCACTGAGCTGCGCCCCCAGCACATTTTTTTTACTTTTTGAGACCAGGGTCTCACTAAGTTACGCAGACTGCCTCTGGTCTTGAATTTGCGATCCTCCCACCTCCACCTCCCAAGCCGGTGGGATTACAGGTGTGAGCCACCTCACGGTGCTTCTTGTTGATAGCTACTTCTCTTCTTGGTGTCACTTTTTAAAAAACAGCTATATACCACAGTTCCAATTCATTGGCTTTCTTTCTTCTTTATTTGTTTCTCTTTCTTTCTTTCTTTCTTTCTTTCTTTCTTTTTTTTTTTTTTTTGAAAGTTTTTGTTTTACCTAAATGTTAGGCAGAGATTAAGAGATAGAGTTGTGTCTGGTTTTAGTACTAAAAGGAAACTGTGGTGGCAAGAAAGATGTGTGTGTCTGTGTGAACGAGAGAGTGTGTGTGACATGCACACCTGAACAAAATGAGTCTCCTAAGAGAAAACGGAACTTGGGGCAGAGGTGTGCACTTTGGGACAGCTGGAGTCACCACCTGTCGATCCTTTCCCAATAGAGACTCTAGATTTCCTAAAGGAAACTGCATGTTTTCACTCCCTTGTCCAAGGTCTCACTGCCATTAAGGATACTAAGGATACTAAGAATACTTCTTTCTAAAGAACATATGTTAGTATTACAGAACCCAAATCTGTTGATCACAGTGTGGAAAACACAGTGTGTTGGTATGTTGGCAGTTCTGTGGTTTCCTCTCCCCAAATAATGCTTCACTTTCTCTGGCATGGATTTCATCAGATCTCAGAAGCTAATCAGGGTCAGGCCTGGTTAGTCCTTGGATGAGAAACTGCCTGGGAATATGGATGATATAGGCTGAGGAGAAGGATCCAGCAGTCTACTCCTGAAACAATCAGCCACTGAAAACCCTGTTACGGTTGCTATGAATCAGACACTGCTCCATGGCACTTAACAACAACAACAACAACAACAACAACAACAACAGCCTGGGGAGAAGGATCCAACAATCCACTCCTGAAACAATCAATCAGCCATTGACAACCCTATAAACAGCAGTGTGTCAGTTACATGGCACAGTGTGCAGTATCAACTAGTGTCTCATCTGTTGTACATAGATAGGATTGCTATGAGTTGGACTGGACTGGATGGCACCTAACAACAACAACAACTCCCTCCTTTGGAGAAAGCTAAAATAGATAAAGCTGAAGGGGATGGCCCACATGACCAACTCTGCTCCTTTCTTTATCTGGAAGGGCCTAACTCAATAGTTCACTAGCTAGTTTGCCACCTAGTCATAAGCTTTACATTGTCTTGGAAATGAATGCAAAATAATCCAGTTATTGACTTGTCAGAAAACAAGTAATTACCATAGAAAGAAAAGAGAACCTAATTTATTGCAACCTATAATATGAAAGGGGCTGGGATTTAGCTCAGCTGGTAGAGCGCTGCTCTGCAGTCTGTGAGGTCCCAGGTTCAATTCCCAGCACTGTAAAAATGGGATCAGGATATGACAATGCACTCTCAAGGCAATCCTGAAACAATCAGCCATTGAAAACCCTCTGAGGGTCACTATGACTTGGACACGATTTGACCGCACCTAACAACAACAACAACAACAACATAATATAAAAGCCCCAGATCCTGGTTCCAGAAACAACTGTTTGAAAGGTAAAGGACACATTGATTCATTTGCTTTAGTTATTTTAAAAAGTAAGTTAGTGTCCAGTTTGCTTTAAGCTGAAGCTCTCTCTATGAATAAGTTTTCTATGTTGTCGATGTATATAACCCTAGTTCAGGAAATTTGTGCTGAGTAATCCTTATTCATAATATAATCATTTTATCATTGTGCATATTATAAAATATTTATAGAGCAGTTATAGAGTATGACATTCTACTAGGATCCAAGTGGAAGGGTTAGGGGCTGGGAATGTAGCTCGGTTGGTAAAGCATTTGCTTAAGTACAAGGATTATGTGTATAAATCTGTCCCTGCAGACCCA
Organism: Pedetes capensis; assembly: GCA_007922755.1. NCBI lineage: Eukaryota > Metazoa > Chordata > Mammalia > Rodentia > Pedetidae > Pedetes > Pedetes capensis. The sequence continues at coordinate 141,629 of VMDO01000905.1, read as the reverse complement.
TCTTTTTGGAATGGTTAATTATTTACTGAATGTTTATTTACTTATATATTGCACTATGGGGAGTGAACCTAGGGCTTCTGGCATGCTGTGGAAGTGCTCTACCACAGAGCTGCATCACTAGCCCTGCCTTTTCTTTTTTTTGCAGTACTTGAACTCAGGGCCTGGCACTTACTTTGCAAATGTTCTACCACAGGGCTGCACCCTCACTCCATTTTCTAATCTTTTTGAGTCAGGGTCTCACTAGGTTACACAGGCTGCCTCTGGCCTCAAACTCGTGATCTTCCTGCCTCTACCTCCCAAGTCACTGAGATTACAGGCAAGTGCCACTGTGCCCAGCCTCATTTTTTATTTTGGAACAGGATGTCACTAAGTTGCACACACTGCCTCTGGCCTCAGACTCTCCATCCTCCTGCCTCAGCCTTGGATATACATATGCATACACATAAAATCTCCTGTGTATATATATTAAATATAATCTCTAGAATGCATGTGTATGTATGTGTTACACAGAATTTGGCCTGAAAGGCATAAAGTGTTATAATTAAAACAAGAATAGGATTTTAATAATTGATAACATTTATTGAATTTCTGTGGCAGGCAAAGTACTAAGAGCATTCCCTGAAAGTGGGAGGTAGTACAATTAGTATCTACAGTTTGTGGGAAACAAGATGGAGGCTCAGGGAGGTTTTGTTCTCTGGAAGAAGCCACAGTGCTAAGTGGTGGAGGCAGGATTTGAACCCAGGTTGCCAAAGAACAGAGCTAAAACTCTGCCCTGATCACTTTCAGCTGGGGTAGTGCATACATAAGGCAGTTGTTGTTGTTTTGGTTTTCTTCTTAATTATGTCAGTGATAATAATGTGCTAAGGCATCCCTGAAGCCTCCACTCCTTTGGCAAGGAAGCTCTGACCCAGTGACCTTTTGACCTTGACCTCACAACACCATTCTCTAACCCAGTAGTTTCCAAACAACTGAGCTGTCTTTTGAGTCTCAGAGCTTTGTCATCAAACAAACTTTTAGTGGAAGATAAAAATGAAGGTTTCTGAGTGAAACTGAATGGTGCTGGGGGAGGGAGAAATCTTCCAGGGGAGGCAGAGTCTTTGAGGGGAGGGGAGGCTGCCCCACATTCAATTGAGGATTATCGTATCTGAAACCTAATCATGAATGCTAATGTCCATAAAACCTGCCCTGTCACTAAGCAAACATCAACTCCTCCCACCCTCTGCCTGATGGCAGGGCTGCTTCTGGTTCCATAGATTTATGGACATGGCCTGAAAGAAGTTTTAGAATTAGGCACATTTCATGCTCCTGGGCATATTTTGTGTAGCCCCCTTTAATCTTTTTTTTTTTTTTTTTTAAGTGCTAGGGATCGAACCCAGGTCTTTACACACACTGGACAAGTGCCCTCCCACAGAGCTACATCCCCAGCCCAAGAATGTTTTGTAAATGTTAGAGACGGCATGCTTACCTGACCTGGTCAGGAAGGTGGACAAAGGGGAAGGTGGAGTACCAGAACCATGGGATCTGAGGAAATCAAGCTGGAAAAATGATGGCTCTCTGCTCTTAGGATCTGGTTGTGTAAGAGCCTTTTAATGAAGGCTGCATTCAAAGGAGACCTGGTATGTATAACATAGTGCTGAATTTCAACAAAGAAGGGCTAAGTCATCTTTTCTCTTCCACCCACTATTGTAGAGTCTGACAAAGCACAGCCAGAGGAGGGGAAAAGAATGGTGAAATAGGAGGGGGCAGAGACTCATTGGCTGGGGACAATGACTTGAGTTTAGGGGTACCCTCTCTAAAATGCTTCTCTGATACTCAGAGCCAAGGCAATTAAATATAGGACTTTTCCAATGTTTTGTTGACTATTGTCACTCCTATATTTCTCTAGGAAACACAGAATTCTAGAGAACTATTATTATTGTTTAAACAAGAGAGTTCACCCAGCTCTTTTCACTCATTGCCTTAGGTCATCTGAAAGGTCATCTGAAAAGTCATTTACTTATCTAACCTTTGCATGTGGTCAATATTTGTTCATCGTCTGTGTACTTTAAAGGGACTGGCTTCTCTGTGTTGTCTAGCTAGCTTTTATGTATCTAAAGGACTTAGACTATTTAACTCTTAGTACATTGCTCAGCTAATTTGCATTATTTTTATTGTGACAGTTATTATTTTGAAGGGCTGGGATTTGGCTCAGTGGGTAGAGCGCTGCGCTGCAGTCTCTGAGGTCCCGAGTTCAATTCCCAGCACCACAAAAATGGGAGAAGGGCCTGGCAATCCACTCCCAAGGCAACCCCGAAACAATCAGCCATTGAAAACCCTATGAGGGTCGCTATGAGTCGGATGCCGACTCCACTCCACGGCACCTAACAACAACAACAACAACATTATTTTGAAAATTGAAAGTAATAACAATGTCCTACCCAGCTGGGCGTGGTGGCACACGCCTGTAATCCCAGCAGCTTGGGAGGCGGAGCCAGGAGGATCACAAGTTTGAGACCAGAGGAAGTCTGCGTAATTTAGCGAGACCCTGTCTCAAAAAGTAAAGAAAAAAAAGGGCTAAGGGTGCAGCTCAGTGGTCCAGCACTTGCATAGCATGCAAATGCGAGGTCCTGGGTTCAACCCCTAGTACCGCAAAAAAAAAAAAAAAAAAAAAGTCCTACCCTGGGGGAAATGTTTGAGAAGATGTCACATAGCTATAGGGCAAAATGTTATACAACCAATACAAATGCTAAGAGTCTGTGTTAGTCAGCTTTCCATTGCTATGACAAAATGCCTGCATAAATCAACATCAAAGAGGAAAGATTTACTTTGGTTCACAATTTCAGAGGTTTTAGTCCCTGGTCACTTAGCTCCAATGTTTCTGGACCATGATGAGACAAAACATCATGGTAGGGAGCATATGGTGCAGCGAACCTGCTGAAATCATGGGGACCATGAGACAGAAAGATAGGAAGGGGCAGAGGTCCCATGTCCCCTTCAGAGGCATGCCCCCAATGACTTACTTTCTCCAACTAGGCCCCAAGTCCTAGAGTTTCTACCACCTCCCAATAGCACTCTTAGCTGGGGACCAAGCTGTCAACACATGAGCCTCAGGGGGCTCCAGATCTAAATTATAAGACACTCCAGTGTACATATGATATAATTCTAAGGGAAAAATCAGGTACAAAGTAGAACATGAAATCTGATAACAACTATGTTTAAAAAAAAAAAAAAAGGAATGCTGTAAACTACCAAGGATCAGCAGTGAATTTTGAAGATCAAAAGTGATAGAAATGGGTTTTATATTCAAAAGTTAATTATACATACAGACTGGTATATAATCTATTGGTGCAGAAACAGATTATTCCAAAACTTAGCTGCTTCAGACAACAAACAATAATCATCTGGCACAGACATCAGGGTCAGGAAGTGTAGCTGAATGTTTCTGACTCGGTTTCTCATGAGCCTGCAGTCAAGATGTCAGTAGGGACTTCTGTCATGGGAAGGCTTGACAAGGGCTTGGGAAATCAACCTCCAAAATGCTCTCCACCACAGGAGGCCTCTCCATAGGGCCGCTGGTGGCTTCCAAGTGCAGAGAGACACAGAGAGAAAATGAGAGTGGCCAGAATGGTAGCTTCCATGTCTTTAATGACCTGATCCTGGAAGAGACATGTCATCACATCTGTCATATTCTTTGGTCATACAGAACAGCCATGACTCAATGTGGGAGACAAAATACTCAGAGACGAGATCATTGGGGACTACCTTGGAGGCTGGTTACCAGACTTCCAAAACTGTTTGGCTTCAAAAGCATGTGTTTGCTATTAAATGTACATTTCAAATGTGCATCAAAATAGATATTTCAAAATAGCTAATCCTTTTAATTACACCTTCTAAGAAGTAATAATTGTTTCATATTTTCTATGTGCCAAGCACTATGTTAAGCATTTTATATGCATCTTGAAAGGAGGCACTAACTAGTTGTGCCATTTCACAGAGAAGAAAACTGAAACACAGACAGGCTGAGTAAGGTGACCAAAAACACATATCCAAGCTGGGCACAGTGGTGCACACCTGTAATCCGAGCGACTTGGAAGGCAGAGGCAGGAGGATCGCAAGTTCAAGACCAGAAGCAGTCTGTAATTTAATAAGACCCTGTCTCAAATGATAAAAAAAAAAAAAAAAAAAAAAGGGATGGAGGTGCAGCTCAGTGGCATAGCACTTGCAAATCATGCAAGCAGGAGGCCTTGGGTTCAACCCCCAGTACCACACACACACACACACACACACACACACACACACACACACACACAAAAAAAAAAAAAAAAACCCTAAAACAAACCCCACATATCCAGTAAGTAAGGGTACCAGCATGTGAACTCAGAGCTATTTGTCTAATTGTATATGCCATCACTAACTACACTGATTCCTTCTAGTCACTGTTTTAAAAACAAATTTTCAACCTACCCATGCTTTGCAAGTTGAAAACCATTCCTGGTAAGTAGTTTAGAATTTCCCTATAGTCACAGAACAAAGTAAGACTCAAACTGGAAGTTAGGCTTACTGAGTCCTTTATCAACAATTATGTTCATGGTGATTATTCTGGCTTCTCTCCTTGCTCCTCTTTCGCCTCTCCTCCCCAGTCACACTTGCCTGCTGGCTGTTCTTGGACTGCTCCAGGAGCACCCCAGGCATGCTCCTGCCTGAGGTCATTTGTGCATGATGTTCCCCTTCCCTTTCCCCAGATTAGCATGCTCCTCCATTCCTCTCCTTTTCTCAGACACCACCTTCTCAGACAGGCCCACTGTCACAATGCTATTTAAAACTGCCATTCCAAGCTGGGAGTGGTGGCACATGCCCCCGACATGGGAGGGAGAGGCAGGAAAATCTCAAATTCGAAACCAGAGGCAGACTGCATAATTTAGCAAGACCCAGTCTCAAGATAAAAAGTTAAAAAGGGGCTCAGGTGCAGCTCAGTGGTAGAGCTCTTGCAAAGTATGTATAAGGCTCTGGGTTCAACATCCCCAGTACCACAAAAAATAAAAAAATTAAATAAAATGCCACTCCAGTCCTTCACATAGACTTACCTGTCTTTCCCTTTTTCTTTTCCCCCTGGTACTTTATCACCATCCATTTCTAGGCTGAGTCACTTACTATAGTTTTATTTGTCCTTCTGTGCCAGAATGCAAACTCCATAACAAAAGGGATCTGGATCTGGTCTCTAGCACTTATAATAGTGCCTGGTACCTAATACATGTTCAACAATAAATATGTGTTGCATAAGCTGTGAAATAATCATAAAAGGACTGAAAGTATTTTGACAGAGTCATTTAGTTGAAAACTGAATTGTCAATTTATTTTCCAGACAAACCTCCTTAAATTTGATAGCAGCTAACGATTTTGTCTAAAAAGTTGTTTCTGAAGAGAATCGTTTCCTTTTAATGAACATTGTACATTCACTGCCATGTTTGTCTATTTTTCAACTAGAGGAGAGGTACTGAAGTGTTCAGCAACAACAAAAGATCCAGAGACAACAAAGGATCTAGAAACAAAAAATGCATTTAACCTGGAAAAGGGATAAAACAGATCCAGATTGAAGTATTTCCACTACCCAGATAATGGCCCATCCCTCTGTGCAGAGACTCTATAAACCTCTGCAAATATTTATCTTTGACATCAGAAATAAGTTAAGCAAATGACATTTCATAATGAATGAAATGAAAGACTTCCTTCCTATATTTATTCTGGATAATCTATTAATTTTTAGTATGGTTTTATTCCCCCAGACATAGAAGTATTGTTTGATAGAAGGTCAGCATTCGTTCTACCTTTACCCAGCTGTGCCTAGAACTATTAACTATAATCTTGTTGATTTCAGAGTGCCAAACACTTGTTGTCTATATAGTCAATAAAGGTGTCATTGTAAAACCTAAAACTTTGAAACTACTAGCAGAAAACATAGGAAGGACACTTCAAGATACAGACATAGGCAAAGTTGAAAGTTGAAAGATACAGGCACAGGCAAAGTTCAACTTTTTGAAAAGGATGCCAATAGCTCAGGAAACAATAGCAAAAATTGATGAATGTGATTGCATGCAATTAAAAAGCTTTTGTGAGCCGGGTGCAGTGTTGCATGCCTGTAATCCCAGCAGCTTGGGAGGCGGAGGCAGGAGGATTGCAAGTTTGAGACCAGAGGCAGTCTGTGTAACTTAGTGAGACCCTGTCTCAAAAACTAAAAAAATGGGCTAGGGGTGCAGCTCAGTGGTCCAGCACTTGCAGAGCATGCAAGCATGAGGCCCTGGGTTCAACCTCCAGTACCACACACACACACACACACACAAAGCTTTTGCACAGCAAAGGAGGCAATTAACAGAGTGAAGAGACAGCCTACTGAATGGGAGAAAATCTGCCAGCTATACATCAGACAGGGGATTAATATCTATAACATATAAAGAACACAAAAAAATTAAACACCAAAAAAGCAAATTATCTAATAAAAATAGTCAAATGAATTGAACAGTTCTCCAAAGAAGAAATACAAATGGCCAACATTCATACAAAAAAAAAAAAAAAAAAAGTTCAACATCCTTAGCTGTCAGGAAAATGAAAATCAAAACTACATTGAGATCCTATCTCACCCCAGTCAGAATGGAGAGCATTGATGAAATAAACAACAAATGTCAGCAAGGATGTAAGAAGAAAGAAACCGTTATATGCTGCTGCTGGGAATGTAAGTTAGTGCAGCCAGTGTAGATATCAGTATATGTTCCTTAAAAACTATAAATAGAACTACCATATGATCCAGCTATCCCATTCATGGGTATATCTATCCAGAGGAATATAAATCAACATACTATAGAGATATCTACTCATTCATGTTTATTGTAGCACTATTCACAATAGCCAAGATATGGAATCAATCTAAGTGTCCATCAACAGATGAATGGATAAAGAAAATGTTATATATATATATATATATATATATATATATATGTGCACCATGTAATTTTATTCAGTCATAAAGAAGGATAAAATGTCATTTTCAGGAAAATGGATGGAACTAAAGATCATCATATTACGTGAACTAAGAAAGATCCAGAAAGACAAGCATCATGTTTTTTCTCAATATTGATGCTAGTTTATGTGTGTGTGTGTGTGTGTGTGTGTGTGTGTGTGTGTGTGTAGGGCACTGCCTAGAGAGGCAGTTCACCCCAGGGCCTATCTAGGCCCCTTGGAGGACCAAGGCTTGTTCCCCAGGTGGTCACCTTTGCCCTACATCCAGGAACTCAGGGTCCTCGAGCTCCCCAAGATGGCGCTGGCATCTATTCCCTTGCCTCAGCCCCCTTGACACCGATTGGCTGTTTACAAACCCCAGAACAGCTCCTGATTGGACCGTTCTGGAACTACCCTCTGATTGGCTGAAACCTGTATGGGGGTGACTGCCTGATTGGTCCCTGGCGAGCCCCAGAAGAGTATATAAGGGCGCTGCTACATGGAGCAGTATGGGTCCATTCTAATGACCAGGTCAGACAAGGAAGAAGTAAAGAGCTGTTAGAGAAGAGCATTGGGAGTCAGCGTCTCCCTCGTGAAGAAAAGAAGCAAGGAGCCCCTGTGGGCAGAAGCCTCTGAGCCTGCCTTTTTCAAGGCTTCTCAGAGCAGCCATGGGCATAAGCCTCCTTTCCGGGCGGCATGGCTCTTGGGTGCTGGGCTCCCCCTCACCAGACGATGGGTCTTTGGCAGCTGGTTCCTGCTCACAGCCTTAGTGAGTCCAGCAGCAGGGCGACGCCCCACGTGTGTGTGTGTGTGTGTGTGTGTGTGTGTGTGTATTCAATATTTTAATATGTATGTCATGAAAATAGAATGGGGCTATGTATGGGGAGAAATGGGGCTAAAGAAGGGGGAAAGGGCAACAAGAAAGGGAAATAAGGAAAGGAAGAGAAATATCACATTTTGCTCTCAAAGACAAAATCTGGATTTATATACACACACACACACACACACACTGGAAGCAGAAGGGGGACCACCGGTGGAGGAAGAGGATCAGCAGGGGTTGAGAGGGAGGGAAGTCATGAGAGGGTAATGAGGGAGGTGAACATAAGCAATGTACAATGATATGCATGTATGGAAATGTCATAATGAGACCCACTAAGTTGCACGCTAACTAAAAAAATACCAATAGAACAAATAAATGTAAATAAATAAATGTGTCATTGATACTGAATTTTCTTCTTTAAGCACACTAAACTGGTCAATTTTAGTAAAAATAGCTAAATTTTATTACATATCTGCTAAGGGCTAGGCTAGGCATCATGTCTACATTATCTCTAACATGTTCACCAACTCTGCAGGGTAGATATTATGGTTGTGGAGTCCGGTGAGGTTAAGCAATTTGCTCTGCTCAGATCACACACTCAGGGCCTAGACTCAAACCAAAATTATCTGATTCCTGAATCTGGGCCAGTTTCAAGGTGCCACTCTCTGGCTCTAACCATCATTTTAAGCAGTAGTTTTATCTGGTTATCTTTGTGTAAGTTGCATCAACCAAATATTGCATGTTATGTAGTGACACTACAAAAGTTATTCATTGTTTATCTGAAGCTCAGGTTTAATTGGATGTCCTATATTGTTATTTGTTAAATCTGGTAACTGTTTGTAAAGTGATCTTGGACATTGTTTAATTGTTCTTCATGGTTCTTAGCCAGCTATGCTTGGCAAAATGATCAGGAAGGATTTTCCAAAATATATGTACAGGTTCTACCCCATACTTCATGAGAAGTCCAGAGTTGACCAAGGCTGTTAGCTTTTAAAAGTTTCACTTATTTATTCATAAGGTATATATGTACATATTGAGTATACACTCCATGCCGAGCAACTTTATAAGGTATAAGGTGTTTCATGCCAAGCACCTTGGAAACATAGCAAAAAAACAAAACAAAATTTCCACCTTTGGGGATCTTCCCAGGTGATCCCACTACTCATCCCAGTTAAGAAACAATGGATCAAGCATCCTTATTTCACAGATTGGAGACCAAGAGGCCCAGAATGGTGCCATGCTAGTTCAAGATCACAGAAGGACTACAGGTCAAGTCTCCAACTAGTCCTAGTACTTATTTTTAAGAAAACTATATGGCGACCATAAGTTCTCAAATTTCCACAATACTCCCCTTTTAATATTCCATTATCCCTAAAATTATGTTTACTTTATAAATCATACACTCAGAAGCTGTGCTATTCTCACAAAACTTAATACTGCTTCAGATTCCAGATGTTAATAGACAGCAATAATAGAGCACTCTGACCCCAAATCAAAGTGGCAGTCATTACCGATACTTCACTCCTAAAAGATGGTTACAGTTTATACTTCGAGTATGCAGCATTCTTCCAATACATGGACTCATTCATTCTCCCCATAGCCCTATGAATGAAAATCGTATTGTAACTTCTCCTTTGTAATTGAAATAACTGAGATTAGCTGGCATATCCAAGTTCAAAGAACTCATAAGTGGCAGAAATGGGGCTCAAAGCCAGGATTTCTATCTCCAAATTAGAATAAGATAGTGAAATAAAATGAAAAAAAAAAAAAGATGACTTTTTTTTAAAAGCTCTTCCAACATGAATGAACAACAAAGTATTGGACACAAAGGTAAAAGAAATCTGCTGTCACAGTGCACTCTCCATGTCCACCAGCAACTCATCTGTGGATTCCACTGGTGATTGCAAATATTTGAAAAAAAAATTGCATCTGAGCCAAGCGTAGTGGCTTATGCCTGTAATCCCAGCACTCAGGAGGCAGAGGCAGGAGGATTGCATGTGTGAAGCCAGCTTGGGCTACTCTTGTCATTATTCCGTAAACAATGCACAATAACAACTATTTACATAGCATTTACATTATATTAAGTATCACAAGTGTTTAGAGATGATTTAAAATATAGGGGAGGGTGTATGTTGGTTCTATGTAAATACTATGTCATTTTATAGGGAGGGACTTGAACATCTAAGGATTTTGGTATACTTGACTGGGAGAGTCCTGGGTCTGCAGATGCTGAGGGACAACTATACCTATGAGACACTAATATCCTGCCTGCCCCAACCTTCTCCCTCCCCAGCAACTAGGCTTTCCTTCCTCTCAAACTATGCATTCCCAATAAAGTGGACACTGTGATGGTAGACCAGGGATTGCAGAAAAAAAAAAAATGCATTCAAAATGTGTACACATTATCCAGGAACCAAACCCCAGTGACCTCCCGTATTTGTAGGTATTGATGGAGTAGATTCCTCTGTTAACGTTTAGTTCATGAGGAGGTGGTAGCCATGCTAGACACAGGGCACATGTGAAATCAAGCTGTACTGAGGAAGAAGGAACCTGGAAATGAAACATGGGGAAAGTATTTACTCCTTGTCATATTCTCATGTGTCCCCAAGGTAGGCATGTACTTTCTCAGAAAGTGAAACACAAATTTCACAAGAATTTTAAAGATAAAGTGGGAATGGGCTGCTGATGGCTGTTCCCTAGATTCTTGGTTTTGGAACCACCTCCTGCAGTGAGATGTGATTGACAGAGGGTTCAGGAAGCCCCACACTTGCCCAGCTCCTGCATTGGAGGCATGAGCTGACACATCCAGAATCATTTGCATAGGTGTCACCACTACTTCCTCCAACCCACCCTCCAGCTCTCCCACACTCTCATGCTGTTGCTTCCCATAGTTACCTGCCGCTCTCTTTTGCTCTGTTATCTCTAGTCCTGTGGGAATGCCCCATGGATTTTGGCATTAGAACTTGGAATAGTGTTCTGTTGCTCTGGGACCCAAGTCAATCTCAAGTCCTGGTACAAACTCCCCATTCTGAATAAATAAATATGCTTGACACCTTTGCAAGAGCAACCTTCGAAGCTCTTCTCCCTGCCTATAATCCCCAGCCCACCCCCAACCAAGCTTCATGTAGATTCACCAGCTGAGTTTTCTAAAAGACATTTTTCCCCATGTCATTCTACATAGAAGTAAAAGACGTCCATATGCCTTAAAAACAACAGTGCGTATTCACCTGATAATCCTTTTTCAACCACATGGCTTAGGGTAGGATCAATGGAGACAAACTATGTGAAAATAACTTGAAGAACAGAGGATGTTACATTCACATAGGATTTCAGGGATTTTGAAGCACTTCAAGTGTTTCATTTATTTCAAGAAATCAGAGAAGACAGACTTATGTTACTTTTAGTATGTGTATATCTTGTTTCAGTAAAATGGACTGATAACTGCCATCTCTTATGTTTTTCTCAGTTGACTGAAATGGAAAATTTCAAATTCAATTATGATGTTGTGTTGTTTTCAGGTGCTGTTGAGTCAGTGTCTGATTCAGTGACCCTAAATACAACAGGTGAAACACTACTGTCAGTGCTTCTCCACTGTTCATAGGGTTTTCAATGGCTGATTGTTTTTTGGGAGTGGGTTGCCAGATCCTTCTCCCAAGCCTATAGCACCTGGTGTTCCCAGGAGGTCTCCCAGCCAAGTCTCCCAACCAGGCAGGACTCTGCTTAGCTTCTAAGATCAGACAGACTGGACACCATAGTGGTATGGCTGCAGGCATGAATTATGATGGTAATGTCATTATTGTACCATATTAAATATCAATTAAAATTAATAAGCTGGGAGAAGGATGTGGCAACCTACTCCTGAAGCAATCCCCAAACAATTAGCCATTGAAAATTCTATGAGGGTCTCTTTGAGTCGGACTCAATTCGACGACACCTAACAACAACAATAAAATTAATAAGCAGCAAGATGTGGTGATTCACACCTGTAATCCCAGTGACTCAGGAGGCAGAGGCAGGAGAATTATAGGTTTGAGGCCAGAGGCAGCCTGCATACCTTAGCAAGACACTGTCTGAAGGTAAAAAAAGAAAAAAAAAGAAAAAAAAAAGGGGCTAGGAGTGCAGTCCAGTGTACAGCATTTGGAAAGTATGTGTGAGGCTCTGTGTTCAACCCCCAAGCACCACAAAAAAAAAAAAAAAAAAAAGGAAAAAAGAAAGGAAAAAAAAAGAGCAGTCAGTTAATTTTTCATCAGAAGAAGGCATAAAAATAAGATTTTTGTCATAATTAGACTTTGTGCCATATGTTGAGAAGGGCAGAACATCTTGTACAAAATAAAAGTTCAGACAAAGGCAGTATCTCTGGAGGAAAGACCACTGGAACTCTGACTGAAAGCTGGGGTTAGGTGAATTTTTACTTACAAGAGACAGCACAGGGCACTGGTGAAGAGCATCATCTCTGCAGCCAGCGTGCCTGCATCCAAATTACCCTGGAGAAGTTGCTTAACTTCTTGGCCTTGACATATGCCATACAAATGTCAAAAGTTTCTTTATCTGTAAAATGGGAATAATAGCGGTAGCTACCCTATGGGGCTATTAAGAAAAACGAGTTTCATAGGGTCTGGCACACAGTGAACACCTCATATGAGGTAATGGCTATAGTGAAGATGATGATGGAGACAACCTGAAGGGGAAAGACAGGATCAATGTCAGCAGTGTGTGGAGTCAAGGACTTGTCCAGCTTCTATGTGTCCTGGTCAATGATTCCTCTCAGCAGGGCTGAATCCTCATTTGTAAAACAGCCTCTATGGTCCTATGTAAAGTAATTCATAATTATAACAGATGGGAGATGAGCCCTTCTATCTGAGTATACCATTAATAAAGGTTTCAGCTCTCATCCTTAGAATCTGGCCAATAATTTTTGGAGGCAATTGAGATTCTTCCTATTTCAAGAGATGGAAAGCCCAAGTCAAACTGGCTAAAGATAAAAGCTAACATCTGGACTTCTGTAACCAAAAAGGCAGGTTCAGCCTGATCAGAGCTTCACCTAATGACCTCCAGACTTAGTTTCCCCATCCCTTGACTCTGTCTTCTGCAGGTTTTGCCTCATTCTCAAGCTCTTCATGATGGTTCCTTGTAGCTCCGGGCTCCTGTTATCCTTATTGCAAACAGACCCAGGCAAAAGGAAGGTGTGGGTTTCCCCCTACCACTTTACTAAGTCTCTCTGTGAATGTAAATGGGCATGAGAGATCTTTTGGAGTTTACAAAAATGTTCTAAAACTAGATAGTTGTGACGGTTACTCTATAAATGTACTATAAATCATTGGATTATTTACAGATGGCTTGACTTACAAATGTTCAACTTTATGATGGTAGGAAAGTGCTACACATTCAATAGAAATCATCCTGCAGGGGAGAGGTCAATCTCAATGTAAACAGCACAACTTCATAAATATGTTGGAAAAATAGGGGAAGATAACCCAAATAAGTATCAGAGTTTAACTAATTACTAGCCATAAGGCTCCATAAACTCCATGGGTCCATGAAAGTGTTGCTAGAGGTGATATAAAGGATGCATAATGGAAAAGGCCAATGCTGTATTACTCTGTACCCTGTCATCCTTTACTAACAAAGGAAAAAAATAAAAAAAATTAAAAATTTAAAAAAAGAAACCATCCTTCAGATTTTGAATTTTGATCTTTTCTGGGCTAGTGATGTGTGGTATGATACATTCCTGTGATGCTGGGCAGAGTCAGGTTGTCCAAGATGTTGCTATATTTGGTTCTATAATCAACACCCAGGGAGGCAACAGGCAAAAAATCAAAAGACACATTGCATTAGGAAAAGCTATTTCAAAAGAACTATTTAAAGTTTTGAAAAGTAAAGATGTCACAGTGAAGATGAAGGTGTACCTGACTCATGCCATGGTATTTTCAGTTGCATCAGATGGTTGTAAAAGCTAGACATTAAATAAAGGAGACAGGAGAAGAATTAATGCTTTTGAATTATGGTACTGGAGACAAGTATTGAATATACCACGGATTGCCAAAAGAACCAATAGATCTGTCCTAGAAGAAGTGCAAGCAGAGTGCTCCTTGGAAGCAAGGATGGCTAGACTGTGTCTTATGTATTTTGGACAAGTAGTCAGGAGGGACCAATCCCTGGAGAAGGACATCATGTTTGGGAGAGAGGCAGGCCAATGAAAAAATGGAAAACCCTCAACTAGATGGATTAACACAGTGTCTGCAACAATGGGCTTAAATATAAATGAGATTGTGTGCCTGGCACAGAATTAGCAAGTGTTTCCTTCTGTTGTACATAGGATCACCATAACTCAGACCTGACTCAATGGTACCTAACAATAACAACATCTCACCTCTCTGTATCTCAAACTTGATTCTCAAATTTTGTAACCATGCATTCAAAGAAGGAATGAGGTAATGGATTAGAATGAACTGTGCCATTTAACTGATTTTCCAGGGAAGAGAGGGAAATAGTGTTACAGGATCTTTTAATTTTATTGAAGAATGGCAAAATCACAACAAAAGAGAACAGAGGCACTGTGCTGAGCACTCAACATTCATTGTTCTTTTACCCATCACAGCAACCCTGAGAAGTGCATGATCTCATCCACATTATATAATTGAAGAAATTGGTTCAGAGAAGTTAGTTAAGGTCACACAGCTAGTCTGAAGCAGAGTTTGGCTCTCAGTCAGCGGGGAAGGTTAAATCACTGGTTGACTTTAACCAATCTGGGTTCATCTGCAGGTTCCCTCATGGTCACAGCCATGTACTTGAAACCCCTGGCTTTCTAATGGAGGGGGAGGTAGCCCCTCTCAGCTCACTGGTGGAGAAGCAGGGAAAAGTCAACTTGCCTGCATCTAGAAAGCTGAAGGTGTGACTCCTGGTGGTGATAACTAACATCCCACCTGCTGGCTGTGGGCACAGGTGAGTCTGTTTGGCCAGCACCATGTTGGTAGTAATAGTAGGTTTTGTTTTTCATGAACTTGATTGCCCTGCACATGACATCTCTCCTGTTCATACTGTTTTTTTTTTCTTGCAGTATTAGGGGGTCAAATCCAGGGTCTTACACATATTAGGTGTAAGTGCTCTTCTGCAGAGCTGTACCACTAAGCTTCTTTAATTCTTAATTTCATATTTCAACACAGGGTATTGCTAATTGGTGCAAGCTGCCTCTGGTCTCTAACTCATGAACCTCCTGCCTCAGCCTCCCAAATCACTGGGATCACAGGCCTGTGCCATGGCGCTTGTTTTCTCCCAGTTATTTCACACCTGTATGTTGGCTGTCTGGCTCCAAAAGATGTTTTTGCCTCTACATTTCTCTGAAAGTTGAGGAGGTTCTCAGTAGTGCCTGCCCAGCCCCCTCCTTCAACTTGGGCTGTCAGAAGATCTGAGCAGAAAACAGGAAGTCATTTTCTCATGTAACCAAGGTGTTTTGCCTGGGAAATTGTAATCTTCAATTTCATTATGGATCAATGAGGCTTTTAGGGGTGGGACTAGAGACCAAACCATTACTGCATACCACTGTTTCCATCTAACTTAATCCTCACACCATTCCCATGAAGCATATACTTCTATAATTCCCTGCTTCCAGGTTGAGAAAACCAAGGGTCACACAGGTACCTTCACTGGCCCATGGTAACAGAATTCTGAGCCCAAGCCTTCCTTTTAGCTACAGTTCACTGCCTGAACCTGGGGAGGTGTTACAGCACACTTAAGTCTGATTCAAACCCAAAGCAACTAAATCCATGTCTCTGGGGACTGGGCTGAGCCCTCAGTGGTGTTTTGTTTTGTTTTGTTTTGTTTTGTTATTGCTCAAGTGATTCAAATGTTATAAACATGCTGTACTATTTGAGGAGACAGTAACACAAATTCACACGTTAAATGGATGTTTTGTTTGGGAGATGCGGGATGCTTCCATGCAATGACAGACCAGCAGATGAGCTGGGGAGTGGAGTATGTGTGTATTTCTAGATCCATGTGGGGGGAACAAAAACATGAAGTAATAATTTGCAGTGCTTAATGGTTGTGCTTAATGGCTGCAGTCAGTTTCTGCAGATAAAGAACTTGGGTTTGAATCCATGCTTCTCCCTGCATGACTCTGATCTTCAGTTTCCTCATCTCTAAATAATGGCCCTCCCCTTGGAGGCTGTGTGAGGAGGCAAAGGTGGGCCTCCATGTCGGGCTCAGCATGGATTCTCACACGTTAAGTATTTGGTCACTGCTAGCTATTGATAGCCATCAGCTCACAGTCAAAGGCACACGTCATGTAGTTTAAAGGATGCATTCAAAAGTATGAATAGGGTTTCTGCCTCCTCCCTGCTGATCATTAAGTGTTCAGAATTATCCTCTTCACTTCAAAATTGAATTCATTCCCATGGGTGGTTTAGCACCAAGATAGTTGTAGCATCGAGGTAGAGGCAGCCCAATTACTGCAATGACTATGTTGGTAAGTTTGCACACTGGCAGCCAGCTGGGGGTGTGGACCAGGCACATACAGACAAGGGGAGCTCCAAGGGTTCTGCCCACAGGTGGTGTGCCCACTCAGGGGACTGGGGCCCTAGAAAAGCTTCTAGATGTGGATAAGGGAGAGGTCGGAGGCTGAGGAAGAGGTCCAGAATAGAATGAGTGACTAGAAGACAATTTTAGGAGCTGGGGGAGAAATGGGAACTTCATAAGGAGCCAAGCTCCTCCTGCTCATCCTTGGGTTTTTGTTTGTATATTACCATCTGAGAATGCTGCTCTCCATTTATTGGAATGTTTATCCTGTTAGGCCCAGCTCAAGTCTTGCTTTACTTGAGTAGCTGTGGGCCTGTTCTTGTTAGTTGCCTTCATACAAGCATAAGTTGTTTTTGTTTTTGTTTTTGTTTTTTTCTTGCCATGCTGGGGATCCAACCCAGGGCCTCAGGCATGCTAATCAAACACTCTGCCACTGAGCTACCTCCCTAGACCTAAAAACATTTTTTAATTTCTAGAGGATGAAAACAGCATTTTATACTTCCACTGAACTCTTCCTCCTCCAATCATAGAGGTTAATCCACACATTTGACTCAATAGATAAGAGTGAACTAGTTTCTTTCTTTTTTTGGGGTACCAAATTTCTTTATTTGAAGGAATGGTACAAATTAAAGAACTTAAGTGGATGTCTTGGTACAACTTATAGAAAAAGTAAAGGTAACCCCAACATGCATGCACTGCCTTGGTGACCAGGGAAGTCACTCCGTGGCTTTGGGGAAGAGTGAACTATTTTCAAATTTCACATGCAACATTGCATAACTCAGAGGTCAAAAAGGCTGAGGCATCTTCTAGTCCAGCACTGGCAAATGTCCTCTTGAGCCATGGGCCAGATCCTTTCAGAGGTGTTTCATTTGGCCAAGCCAGTGCTTTTTATAAAAAGAAAACTTCTGAATCTGAATGCCTATAGTTGAAGGTACCTGTTCAGTCCTCTGCAGTTTGGCCCACTTCCTAATGCCTACGCATTGCACACACTTGATTTATCTGCCCAACTCCTAAAAGCATTTGAGTTGGTGAGACCTAATTTGACCCTCGCTCCCTAAGTTCCTGGATTTTCCCCCACAACATCTCTGTTTTCAGAGGCAGGGAGCTCGTGAGAAAGTGTGTTCCACTGGTGGAAAGCTCTGATTGAAATGGTTCCTTCTGGATGAAAGTCACAACTAAGAGTCACCACTGAAATGAACCTGGCACATATTAACTACTTTAAATTCTTCTGGCACCTCACTTTTTACTGCTGAATGCTTTTCCTATTCCTAAGCATTCCATCACAAGACAATACAAGCCTTTTAGTTGCCTTTCCCCACTGGTTCTTTAGGAAGAAGGTATGTAACTTGGAATGGTATTTGATGATGGTCTCCTGAACATGGCCTTGGCAAACATCCTCTTGGCTCTTGCAGAGTAAGAGTTGCACATGACCATCTACCCTATTGCACTGAAGAGTGAGATTTCTCAGACATCTTGGAATAATCTTACATCTGTCTAGCTTCATCAGATTGGACATGGCTGGAGAGTCCAGGATGCACCAGCACCCCAGAAGACTGCGATTTGAGTATGTGATAAATCTAAAGAGATCTTGTGTGTCCCCATTAGGCCTAGACATTTTCACGGCTTTGTGCTGCACAGAAGTGAGCTCGTGCCTGAATGCACAGGAATGTGGACCCAGCAATTATTTACCAGATGGAACATGTTGTGTTTTTTTCTTGTCTTAAGGGGACTCTGTCAGGTGTGTAGTTCTAGTTTTGATGGAGTGGATTGTAAACCTGTTATAACCTGATGATGAGGAAAAAAATTCCCCCCCTTTTTTGTTTTTGGGGAAAAATAATTTCATATGAAGGACCATCTGCAGAACTGGGTGTATAATAAATTACTGTTAGCACCAATTAAACTTCCTAGGCCCAGTTATTTTCTTGCAAGTAGAGACAGGAGAATACGGTATTGGCTCCTGGAAACTATCACTTTCCTTGTAGGAAAGCCAAGGGTCAGGAAGACCCCAGGCTGTCATTCAAGAAAAAAAGGACTGTTCTAGTAGGGGAGGTGGGAGACATTTGAAGTTTTTCTCTTCTCCTTCAGCTATTCTTGTATACCTCTAAAGAGAATGGTGCAAAACTGGGCATGGTGGCGCATGCCTGTAATCCCAGGGACTCAGGAGGCAGAGGCAGAATGATTGCAAATTGGAGGCTGGAGGCAGCCTGCATGACTTAGCAAGACCCAGTCTCAAGAATGGATGAGGCCCTGGGTTCAAGGACCTAGTACCAGGAAAAAAAATGTATGTTCCTTTGCAATTTGTACTAATCCATTGATCTTAATCTAATAGCTGAATTACCTTCAGGGAACTATCTGACTCCCTGAGCCTGTTCTTCCCTGTTTGGAAAATGTAGTGAATGGGAAATTACCTAACATGGCTAAGTATCTGGTACCAGAAGTAAACAATAAACTTTAATTTCCTCTTGTATAAGAAAAAAAAATCCAAAAGAAGTCTGCATACAATCTTTCTTTCTGTCTTTTTACCTCCTTTTTTTTTTTTTTTTTTTTTTTTTTTTTTTTTTTTTTTTTTTTTTTTTTTTTTTTTTTTTTTTTTTTTTTTTTGAGACAGAGACTTATTATGTAGCCCAGGATAGTCAGGAAGTTGCTATGTCCTATAGCCCAGGCTGACATTGAACTCTCACTCCTGCCTCAGCCTCCTGGGTACTGGGATTACAAGCCAAATGATTTTAAATGGGTTAATTCTAAACAGCAAAATAATTAGAGATGACCTAATTGTTAGACAATGGACTGTTTACATCAATTATATCTTGTTGAAATTGCCTTTCTTCTATCAGCAAATTGTACCTTTCATTCTTCCCAGTAAAGAAGTGGAAAATCAACCCAGAAAGGGCCACTATATCCCAGGGCTTTAATCAGGGATGTGAGAAGGATATAAGCATGATCTATAACATAAAACAAACAAACCCAAACAAAATATGAAACAAAACAAACCCCTAAAACAAAATAACAATCCATTAAATGAGATAATGTTGACACTTAGCACATTGCTTAGAAAATAGTAAGATCTCATCAAATGGTAAGTTATTAATTTTATAAATGTTATTTCTACTGCTGACAGGAGATAATTATTACTTATGTAACTATCTTATACACAGAACAGAGACCACGATGGCCAAATTTTAGTACACTCTGATATTTCAACAGCTAAACAGGAAGTAGATGAAGGAGTTTGGGGAGATAGGAGATGCTGGCGGAGATGGAAACAGGGGATGGGCTTCCCTTTTTCTTTTGGATGGGAATGCAGGTGACCTGGAGTCTTGCTCAGGCTTGAGCAGTACCATTCAGAGGGCATTTAAGGTTTTCTGTGTGGGTCACCTTCCTTACCTTTAAGATGGTGGGTCTGGACATCATCGGATGATTGCTGAGGTTCTGCCCAATGTGAGGAGTCCTGGAAAAATGGTATCAGAGATGACAAAGTTAAGAGAGCCCAGGCAGCCCCATGGAACTTCACTCTTCCCCTGCCACCAATCTCCCCTCTTCAGCCCCAATTCAGGAGAGGAAGGAAGGAATATAGAAATAGAGAAAAAAAAATGGGAATGGGTAGTAAGAGAGGACCACAAAGTGGGGAGAGGAAGGGACACCCATATACCCATTTCAGAGAAGGACAAAGGAAAAGGGATGAGGCATCAAAGGAAGAATATTAACCTTGTTTTGTTCATCAAATAAAATATCTGCTGACATTTATAAGCCTTGTCCTGGGCCCGGCACTTGTTGAACTTGTTACAGGCAGCACCTCATTCATCCCTCATAGCATCTTATTTTACAGATAAGTGAGAAACTGAGGCTTACAAAATTAATCAATCCTCCCTCCCCCCCCCCAAAATCATTTAGTAAGTAAGTAGGCAGGACTAGGACTTGAACCTGGCTCTCTGACTCCAGAGCTAATGTTCACAAACACTAGTCCATATTGCTTTCCTCCCAGCCCCTCCTCTGAGCAAGGGAATGTCACAATTTTGATCAAGGACAATGTGGCATTTGACCCAATCGCATGGCTGGCCATGAGTGATGTGCTCCCCAGCCATGGAAGACAGTCAGAAGGACAGGCCGGTACCTCTCTGCACTGTCACTCACCCTCTGATGACACTCAGGAATGCTTGATGAAGAAAATTCAAAACAATACATAATATAGAGTCTATTCATATTGGATGCTGAGACATAGGGAGAGTTGTTTCACCTCCTTAATTAACTCTGAGTTAGTTTATGTTGAAATTCATTCTTATACTTTCTGAGTGCAAGACCATCCCTGCCTATGTCCCTAGATGACCACAGGTGGCTGAGGTTTGTGGGGATAACACACACAGAAGTAAGGGGTTTCTAGCCATAGATAGCCACATCACATTTTCTATGAGTCCTATCAGAAAACCAGAGTAAGCCTCATTTTAGATACCCCTAGGTCACTTGGGATCACAGGAATTATGGTTGACAATCACAGAGCCGTGTGATGTGATGATGACCACAGGGGTCTTTCACATGGTGGTCATTTCCCTGCCTGACATTCTGACATTTCAGCCATAGGATTGTGGGGGAACTTGGGAACGATTGCATCAGATGCCTCTACAACAGTCTCCGCGAGGCGTACGGGCCTTCCCTGGATCTTGCCTATTTCAATGTAAGGACAGTGTATGGCATTTGGAATCAATCAGGCTCAGGTTAAATTCTGCTTCTGCCACTTATTCACTGGGGAACACTGAGATCCACTGCTCGCCCTTGGAACTGCAGTAGTCTCTCCTGTAAAGAGGAATCACAACCTAGGGTGTTGTGAGGGTCAGGTGAGCTGGCCCATGCAAAGCACAGTTTAGGGCCTGGAACAGAGTAGGTATTTACTCACTATGAATTCTTTCCTCTTATTTCAGCTACTTACTGCCACAAAGAACAAAACGAAATAAACAACCACAAAAAACTCACCCCAAACTTTAGTGGTCCTAATGGCTATGTCCATTGGCCAGGAAGAGCTTCAGTGAGCCTTGCTTAAATAATGACCATTTATTTGCCCTTGGTTCTGCAACCTGAGCTGGGCTCAGCTGAGTGGTTTTTTTCTATTGGTCTCACCTGGGGCTCCTCATGCTCTCGTCTCCACCCCACCCCCTAGCTCTATTGGGGCTGGAAATCCGAGCTGCCTTCCCTCCTGTGTCAATCACCCAGGCTAGGATTGCTGCTATAGATACCATCTGGCCAGGAGCATCTTTCTCTCTTTGAGGTCTCACCATCAGGATGGCCAGCACAGTCAGTTGCATAGGTGAGCAACATGCACAGTCACACAGGACCCCGTGATCAGAAGGAATCTTTCTTGATTTAATACCTTGTTGTCACTACTTTGAAGTTCTTGTTGTTAGGTGCTATTGAATCGTGTCTGACTCATGGTGACCCTTATAGGGTTTTCAATGGCTGATTGTTTTGGGATTGCCTCGGAAGTGGATTGCCATATCCTATTTTTGTGGTGCTTCAAATCGAACCTTGGACCTCAGAGATTGCAGAGCAGTGCTCTACCAACTGAGCTAAATCCCAGCCCTTGAAATTCTTAGTAATTTTCAAACAAGGTCTTCTGCATTTCTATTTCACACTGAGCCCTGCAGATTATTTAGCCAGTTCTTTTGGTCATATCTCTTTCTAGAGTGGACCAGAGCGCTAAGAGGGTAAAAGCAGAAGCTGCCAGGTTCCTTAAATCCTGGGCTGGAAGCTGCATGTGGTGGCACACGCCTATAATCCCAGCATTTGGGAGGCTGCTGCAGGGGGCTTGTGAGTTGGAGGCCAGCCTGGACTATATAGTGAGACCCTATTTCATAAAAAGCAAAACCAAACCAAAACAAACAAACAAAGAACCTTGAAAACCTAGGCTGCAACTGGTCCTGTATTACTCTATTGCTTTCTATGGGCCAAAGTAATTCACAAGGTCATCCCTGATTCAAAGGAGGAGCAGGTGAGATTTTGTGGCCACTGCCTCACTTCCATTTCCCACTTTCAGAATTCCCATGAGCAGCTGGGTTCTGACAGAGCTCTTTGGTGCTAAGGAGAAGATACCTACTTCCCAAGCGGCCTCATAAAAAAGAATTTGGTAGAGTCAGAAATTTCCCCAAAATGAGATGTAGCCACACCTCAGGAAAGTGGAAAGAGAGTCAGAAACTCAGGACCTCAGGTTATTCCTTACCTCACACTGGTTTCTTTGGTCAGCCAGCCATGGTCTGGGATCTGATCACTCAAGAGAGACTACTGCTGCAGGGCAGCTCTCCACAAGCAGCCATGGTAAATTGGGCCACATAATCTGATGGAAAGGCTTTTCTTTGTTAGACATTTAGAAAATGCCAATAATTAGGTTCAAGACAATGTCTGTGTCTATGGGGATATAACCGTGACCCGAGGAAAGCAGCTGCCTTCTTTTCCGTCATATAAGGGAGGATCTCATTAATACAATTAAAGTGGGGGTTGGGGGTGAAGGAGAGTTGGAGATTCTCTCTTACTGCTCCTTGTGCCCAGGATGTCCCTTCTAGTCCTTGCCGGCGGCTTCACATATCCTCAGGTGTTAACAACACCTACTTCCCACGGAGGTACAGAGGAGTGCATTCTTTTACAGAAATGCCAATCAACCCCAGAGACCAGCTGAGTGAAGGACAAGGAAGTGTGACTTTATCTTACTTGGTTTGGTCCCACTCCAAGGAAGTCAGTAGATTTAGGCCCTCAGAAGGAGGGATTCCTACACAGATGCTCCATCTCTTGACCCCTCTCCTCAGCCCACCTCCCCAAGCTTGCCTGCCCCACCTCTTCACCGTTCCTTCTCTCTGCCCTCAGTTGGCCTTGGGAAACTCCATCTCTTCCCCTTGGGCCATAGGGCCCCTCCTTGTTTCTGTTTTGGTCTTGACAATTCCGCTGCCAGCCTCTACTGGTGAAGTACCATTCCTCCCGGGCCAGGAAGGGGTGAAGCTCAGTCTTGTGGTTGGAGATGGTAGGTGATCACACGCTGGGGAAGGTTTCTTCACTTGCTACTCAGGAAACAAGCAACGTTAACACAGTGAGCTTATTTCCCAGTGGCAACGCAATCTGGTATTATATGACCAGCCCCTTGCAAAACAATAATCTTGGTATTATAACAAGAATCCCGTAAACTATGCAGGGCTCTCTCGACAACTCAGGGTGAGGGGTATTTATCTGGGTAAAATTTTTTATCTTCAAATCCCTTTCCTGATAAACAGAGAGATAGATAGATCCTGCCCTTAGTGAAGTGGAAGGGTCCAGGATCCCCCACACAGATGAAACTAGAAAGTGAAAAGTCAGTGAGCCCGGTGGGAGGGGAAGAAGTTTCCAGAAGCAAGGTAAGTCTTTTCATCCAAACTTCGTACTTAGCAGCACTTTCTGGGTTCCCAAGTTGAAGGAGCATCAGGAAGAAACTTGTAGGACTATGCCCACTTGCCAAGATTTTTACTGTTCTTAATTCCTACCTCAATTTCTCTTCACAGAGCTTCACAACACTTGAGAAAAAAAGCCGTTGGGCCTCTCTGAATCCCCTACCAGATACTGCGGGACATCTCCCTTTTCTAATTTCTAGCCACTCGCTGGAGGCTGCAGCACTTTTCAGTTTCCAAAGCAAAGTGAACACGAACACGCACCCCCACCCCCACCCCCACCCCACCTCCCTACCCCGTGCACATGCGCATTCGAACCCCCGGAAGCACTTGGTTTCTCTAAACTCTTATGCCTGTCTGGGAGCCCTTCAATTCTCCCTGGATTAGTGCCATTGAGTTTCTTAGTCAGTTGGTGGGTTCCAGGCAATCTTCTTTAGAAACGTTTTGGTTGATATGTACCTAGAGGCATTCAATCCCACCTGCAAAGTTGGAGTCCAGGGAGGAGAACTGGGCAGGCTGCAGTCAAACCCCAGGCTTCTGACCCAGCAATGTCAGTTTAATTATTGCAAATCTGTCATGGATGCCAAGTCCTCTCTTTCTTCCTTATTATAAACTGGGAAGCTTGCTGGCCAGTGGCTTTGTTTCAAGTGGAAGTCTATGTGCTTTGATTCCCTCAGGGGACATTTCCAGGCGAGGTGGACACAGGTGGGCTGCTGCACTCTTGTGTATTTACCTTCCAGAGGAATGCACTAGAAACATGCTGTGCACAAGGGGAAGCAGGTCAGGTTGGGTTTCCATGGCTACTGATACCCTTTCTTCCTTCTCCTCTGAGGCCCTTGCTGTTGGCCTTTGCCGACAATGGAAACTGGTGCTGCAAGTGGAAGAGACCAGCCATTTATTTTCTGGTAAGTCAGGCCTCTGTCCTGCCTGCACCTTTGGCCTGATTTTAATTGATGCTGCCAGGAGCAGATGCAGTGTGTGAAGTGCTGTCTAAACTTTCTGGAGGTGTCAGTTGTAAGTAGTGCTACCTTACATTTTGGGCAGCACTGTTGAGTTTCCAAAACATGTTTCCATGCATTAATTATTTGATTGGATTTCCTCAGTAGGTTGCAAGAAGATAGAGCAAGTTGTATTCCTCTTTCACAGTGAAAAATTTCCAAAGGTTAGAGCAGTAGAACAACCAGGCCAGAATTGCAGGACTATGAAGTAGAAGGAAAGGGACCCACCACTTCTGATCCTTAGTCCAGAGATTTTTGGCACTTACACAGGTTTTTACTATCTCACTTGCCCAGATAATCCTCCTAGATGATAGGACAGTTTGTCCATGTTTTGTCCTTGCTTTGCATAAAGATGCTGATGAGGGCCAGAGGGTGGGGAGGTGATTTCTCCAAAGTACATGTTGTTGTTAGGTCGGGCCAGGTCTGACTCATATCGACCATCATAGGGTTTTCAATGGCTGATTATATAGCACCTGAAAAACCACCCATAAATCCTTGCTACCAGTGATTTTCCACCTTCCAATGCGTGGGGAAAACAGTAAAGGTGAGATTGTTTAGTTGTCAACAATCTTCCAAGTAGGAACTGGGATGGATTCAGCAGCTTCGTTACAGAGAGAGTAACACTCTACACCTGCAGCTGTACCATCATGACATCCGATCCTGTCAGATCTTGGAAACTAAGCTAGGTCGGACATGGTTAGTACTTGGATAGGAAACCGCCTGGGAATACCAGGTGCTGTAGGCTTGGGCAGCCCACTCTCAAAAAATAATCCGCCATTGAAAACCCTACGAATAGCAGAGCAGCACTGACAATAGTGTTTTGCTAGTTGTACATAGGGTCGCTATGAGTCAGACATCAACTTGATGGCACCTAACAACAACAATGCTCTACAAAGATACACTGCAGCACTGAGGACTTAGGAATCAGGAATGCTGACAGCTCTCCAAGTGCTTTTCAGCCCAGGCTGTTCTGTATTTCTTCCAGTAAGTTTATGGCTCAAGACTTACTATTAGACATTTTCATTTTTTTAATCAGGCTTTGGTGGGGGCCAAGTTTAAGATTATTAAAGATATGCTGGGCATAGTGGCACATGCTTGTAATCCCAGCACTTGGGGAGGCTTAGGCAGAAGGAACTATGTGAGTTCAAGGCCAGCCTAGTCTACACAGCAAGCCCTATCTCAAAAAATGAAACAAAAAAGATTAATAAAGATAGGGTCAGGAGATCAAGAGAAAACAGTAGAAAGGGGGAAAGTCCTCTTGTTCTTGCCCATGCATTAATCATGTTGTTGTTGTTGTTAGGTCCTGTCGAGTTGGCGTCTGACTCATGGCAACCCTATATACAACAGGTGAAACACTATTTGTCAGTGCTTCTCTGCTCTTCATAGGGTTTCAATGGCTGAGAGTTTTTTGGGAGTGTGTTGCCGGAGCCTTCTCCCAAGCCTATAGCATCTGGTGTTCCCAGGTGGTCTCCAATCCAAGTACTAATCAGGCCTAACCCTGCTTAGCTTCCAAGATCTGACAGATCAGATGCCACAGTGGTATACTTGTAGGCACATTAATCATAGGTGAAGTCAGATGAATGGAAAGCCATTCCTCTGGGACAAATGGATCCTGTTGTCTGTTCTTTTAGGTGCTTTTAGTCCAGTGCTAAGAAAAATAATAGCCTGGGAGAAATCATCACTGATAACCACCTGCATTTATTAGTTTGGTCACTTATAAGTGTTTGTTGAGCATCCCTATGGGCCAGGCACTAGGGATACAGTGCTAAGCAAAAGATATGATTTCAATGCTTGCCCTTTTCTCCTCAAACGTAACTTTATTCCATTTCCCCGTTGCCTTCTCTCCTCTCCCACTCCCCTGGCCCACCTCCAGCTCTGTAGTTCTGTTTTCTGACCATGTGCACCATTCTTGGCAAATCACTCCATTAGATAAATCACAGATACAGTAAAACATCTCCAACCCCATCTTTCTCACTTTCCTCAGGACGGGATAAGCACTGGGTCTTCCTTCTTTACACAAAGCATTTCTCCTTCTGGGGATGGTCCTGCTAGGCCAGTGGCTGGAGATGTTAATGAATTACATATAATGTTGGTCTCTACACAAAGTTCTTTTTTTTTTATTCTGTAGCTGAGGCTCACCTGGGACTCACTACGCAGCTCAGGCTGGCCTCAAACTCCTGGGAATCCTCCTGCCTCAGCCTCCTGAGTGCTTAGATTAAAGGCATGTGCCACCATGTCCATCTTTTTTTCTTTTTTCTTTTCTGTACCGAAGATCAAACTGCATGCTAGGCAGTCACTCTACCACTGAGATACATCCCCGGCCCTACAAGGTCCATCTTCTGAATGCATTTGCTTTAAACCATAATGCCCTGTAGTGAGCTCTGTGGTTTAACTGCTTTTCCCCCTTTTGTCCTGGTTCCCTGAGGGACTACCAGTCCCCCTACTGTCAGCCATGTAGTTTGAGTTGGTTTTGACCCTACTTTCAGCTCAGAGGAAGAACCTTGGTTGTCTCGGGTCACTCCAGTCAGAGTGAACCCAAGGAATCCCGCTGGGTAGTCTGGGAGATAGAAGCTCTCTTCTTTGTGGGGCTTGGTGATATGAGGTTGTGAGGCTCAGGACTGCTTTTGCTTTGATGCCAGAATTTTTAGGGGGCCATCTAGCAAGTTCAAGGTCAGTTCTGGATACATAGGGAGACTCTGTCTCAAAAACAATCCTCTTTGAGAATATAAATTCATGCATAATTAATGCATACCTGATAGTATAAGCAAAAAATTCTGGAATATCTAAACTAAATTCTCTCTCATGACAACCCCAAGATTAAATATCATATTACAGGTGCCACCCTGAAGAGTACTATTTGACCAAGGCCATGATTATGCATTGTTTTTCTCTGAAGCTTTACACCACTTTGAATTTTCAAAGTAACAAAACATGAGTTGCAAAGGGAAACATTTTGCTGGCAATTCTTATTCCATCTTTAGTATCAGTCAAGGTCATCAGTCATATTAAAAATATATAATTTAATTCTCAAATGATAACTGTTCATCTTTCTCCTAAAGTACATTGTCAAAAGAATTCAAAGCTGAATATATTTTGCAGCAGATAGACAGCACAATGTTCTGAAATGAAAGCAGAAATATTATCCTTTTATAAAAATATACTTGGTCCCAGAGAGGAGAAAAAGAGGGTAAGTGTGAGCAGGCATGAGGAAAACCAGTAAAACATTGTAGGAGAATTACTTTCACTTAAGTGAATTCAGAATCAGGGACGTCTGGCTGAGTGTTGAGTACCAGCTACCTCTTAGCTAGTGTTTCAAGCATGTTCCTCTAAAAACACATCTTAACATAACAGTAATAATAAAGCAAAAATAACTATACAACAATTAATCCACATAACCAAAACTATAAAAGGATAAATTCACAAATAATCTATCCCCAGATTTCCAGCTATCATGTTTAAATTTTGAATAAGGCTTCCTCTCACAGATTTATTGAAAAATGTTTTGCATTCCTAGAGTTTAACTGCCCTTCACATAAGGACAATTGAAGTTCACGTGGAATAGGCTGGTGGACAACTTTTCCACTTTCCCTTGTGTAATCTGAGTTTATCGTATAAATTCAAATCTAGGCCAGAGGACATTACTTCTTGAGTGGACAGTGACCGACCACCCAGCAGAAGCTGTTTCTACTTCGTTTTGTAAAACACTGTGAAAAATGTACTTTAATAAATACAGAGTCACCCCCGACTACTCATCCTCACCCCGCCCCCTCCCACCTCCTAGCATGGCCGAGATCTGGTCAGAGTGCATTTGTGTCACTGCATGGTCCCTTGGTCCCCAAAGCTCCAGAGTGATGGCTGGGCAGGGAGTTCAGTGGTCAGTCCTGGGTGTCGCTTCTCTGTGTTTTAAGTACCAGCGAGTCCTTCTCCAGGTGACAAGGCTTCAGTCTCCATAAGAAAACATGGCTTTTCTTAGCTGCTCTGTGACAACTGGGTTTCACATTTCCTGAAACTAGATCTATGGAAGGAGTCCCTGAAATTAAGGAGAGAGGGAGAGAGAGAGAGAGAGAGAGAGAGAGAGAGAGAATACAGAATAAAGATGATTTTGCCTTTTAACGGGAGGGAAGGGGGAGGAAATTGCCCAGCAGAAAAGGACATTAGTCCTGGAGAACCCAGTAAATAAGTGGAGGACCTGAGACCCCTTCATGCTGTGACCAAACAAACCAACCAAACACCAACACAGATTACAATTTAGACAGGTGACATCGGGCCAATATGAAGGGGCTGGGACAGGTCATGGGGAAGGGTAGAAACTACACAGAACATGCTTGGTGACCTCTCTGATTCCAGCCCCACCTCCCACTCCCACTCTGATTTTCTGCGCCCCAATGCTCTCTTGTCCCCAGGAGGAAGCCTCCTCTGCCCGCTTCTTACCTCTTTTGACTCTCAACCCTGAATATGGGTTTGTAGAGCTCTGGAATTTTCCGCTCAATCATGGGCCTGAGGCTCTCTTTCAGCTTGTTATAGTTCTTTTTGAGTTCCTGCTGGTAATCCCTCTGGTCGGCTGTAATGAGATGCTTGTTTTTCTCTACAGCCTCGCCACATCTGAGAGGAAAATATCAGGGTAGGGGGAAGTGAAGTTTTATTTCACAGGAGCTTGAAATGCTTAAAATCTGGGGGATGGGATGATGATAGTATGTAATAGTTCGTGAGTAAATCTTTTATGGCTTGGATCTAAAATGTCCTCCAAAGTCCATGTGCTGAAGCTTGTTTGTCAGCTGATAGGCTTTTGGGAAGTGATTGGTTCATGAGGACTTGGATCTCTTCAATGGGTTAATCCATTGATGGGTTTATAATTTGGTAGGCAATTGGAAGGTGACAGAAACTTAGGAGGTAGGAACTACTTAAAGGGGGTGGGTCCTTGTAGGTGTGCCCTTGGGGATTATATTTTATCCCTGCCCCAACTTTTTTTTTTTCTTCCTGGCCACTATAAGGTGAGCAGCCGTCTTCATATGCTCCTGCCATTTTTTTCCCCCCCCAGTACAGGGGGTTGAACCTGGGGCCTTACGCTTGCATGCTTTGCAAGTGCTGGACCACTGAGCTGCATGCCCAGCCCATTTTTTTACATTTTGAGACAGGGTCTTGTGAAATTATGTAGACTGCCTCTGGTCTCGAACTTGCGATCCTCCTGCCTCCGCCTCCCGAGTTGCTGGAATTACAGGCATGTGCCACTGAGACTGGCACTCCTGCCATCTTGATGTTCTGCACTGCCTCGGGACCAAAGCAGGAGAGTTGGCCGATCATTGACAGAAACCTCTGAAATGGTGAGCCAAAATACATCTTTCCTCCTGTAGGGTGATTTTCTCAGGTATTCTTTCACAGTGACAAAAAGCTCACTAACCCAACCTCTAAGCATATTTTCTGCCTGCAGCTGTAGCACTGTGGCATCTGATCCTGTCAGATCTCAGAAGCTAAGCAAGGTCAGGCCTGGTTAGTACCTGGATGGGAGAACATCTGAGAACACCAGGTGCTGTAGGTTTGGGAGAAGGACCCAGCAACCCACTCCCAAAAAACAATCAGCCATTGAAAACCCCATGAATAGCAGAGGAACACTGACAATAGTGTTTTGTCTGTTGTACATAGGGTCACTCTGAGTTGGACACCTACTCAAGGGCACCTAACAATAATAACAACAAGCCTAATTTTCAGACCTGGTGGCCTGTAAGGATCACCTGTGGAACTTTTCAAAATGCAGACTGCTGGGCCCCACCTCAGATGTTATGAGTCAGAATTCTTGAGGGACATCACTTGGAAATTTCTGTTTGAAGAGCTGTCCAGGTGCTATCCATGAGAGCCTCTCACTTGCTCTGTGCCAGATACTAGTCAAGGGCTTTGATATGCATTATCAGTTCAATTTCCTCAACAGCTCCAGGAAGTCAGAATTTATTTAGGTTTTTTACCTGAAGCATAGAAATGTTAGGACGTTTGCCCAAGATAACACTGCAAGGCAGTGGTGGATCTAAGATTCAAACTCAATCACTGCAGAATGGAACCTGTTATGATTACAAAACATTCACTACGATTCACATCAACATGGCAGAAGGAACAGGTGCCACTCAGCCTCCTCCTGCTATGGCCATGTGGAAGTTCTGGGAAAGCACAGCAAAAATGTGTTCGAAGAGAAAGGAAAACTGAAGTGCCAGAAAGGAAGAGAAAATCAAAGCCAGAGTGATAGTGGGAGCTGGTGCCATGGCAGCAAAATGGCCACCATGGATGCCAGGATTGCACACAGGTTCTAGGGCTATGGGAAGAAGGTTCAAAGACCACACAAGAGTAGTGATGCAGCCTGGCCAAGACAAATTGGGGCTCTGGATATGCCACTGCACTCCGTTTAGAGCCTTGAAAAACTACCCTACTTATGAAAGGTATTTAGAAAAATGTTGCCAAGAGAGATGCAATAGAAACTTGCTATCAGCATACAGCCACTAAAGTGGAAGAAAGTCCCCTTAAGAAGCTGAAGTTCTAGGTTTGTGCCACAAATGGGTATGAGCTACAAATTTATATTCCTCTCTTGTGCATGCTCCAAAGTGAGAAACTGACTTACAAACCAGTCCATGATTATTTAAATCCCAAGGCCTCAGAAACCTATGTGAAGTTGCACTGGAAGAACACATTCTCAATCAGGGTGGATGGCACACCCAGAGAAAAGGCAGCTCCTGCCAAAGATGAGCTCACAATAGAAAATTACAAACCATATGAGGAAACTCTCTGTCATTAGGGAGAACGCACAGATGCAACAATGAAGAATTTGTCCAGTAGGAATTAGAGGTAATAGAACCATGTAAAAAACCAAAGTTATTATAAAGAAGTAATAAAAGGCATAAAACCCAAGGGAAAAACAACAACAACAACAACAACAACAAAAACAACAACAACAACAACAAAAAACCTACCAGCCAGGCACTGTGGCACACACCTGTAATCCCAGTTACTCAAGAGACTGTGGCAAGAGGATAGGAAGTTCATGGCCAGAGGCAGCCTGCCCAATTTAGCAAGACCCTCTTTCAAAATAAAAGATAAAAAAGGGGCTAGAGGTGCAGCTCAGTGCTAGAACACTTCCCTAGCATGCTTGAAATCCTGGCTTTAACCCAGGATACTGCAATAAAGAACAACACAAACCCCTACCAACCAAATAACAAGAAAAAAAGCAACAAAAAAACAAAAACAAAAAGTCAGGGGAATATGGGGAAAAAAAAAAAAAAAAAAAAAAAAAAAAAAAAAGACCAAGAAATTCTCAGGGAAAAAACCAAATAGAATTTCTAGATATAAAAATGCAGAAATGTAATCACAAAAATAGAGAAAAACCTCAACTTCTTTTTCTTTTTTTAAGACAGAGTCTTGCTACATAGTACAGGCTGGCCTTGAACTTGCTACATAGCCTAGGCTGGCCTCAAACTCATAAACTTCCTGCTTTTGCCTCAAAGGTGTTGGATTACAAGTGTGGGGTACCACATCTAGTCAAGTGCAGGTTAAATAATAGGCTAGACACAAGTGGAGAACTAATGAAATATATGACAGATCTAAGGAAGTCACCAAAGACATAAAAAATAAAAAAAATGAGAAAATAGTTAAGAGATACAGATATATAATGCAAAGGCCAAACCAACATCTAATAGTGTCTCCAAGGGAATGGAAAAAGGGAGGGGCAATATTCAAAGAGATAATGGCTGATCGTTTTCCAGAGTTGAAAACAGACACAAATCATCAAATGAACAAAAACAGATTTATGCCTTGCCCCACCAAAACTGAAAAACATTAGATAAATACAAAGAAAAAAAAATCTTTAAAACTCATTGTGGTTATTTGACTTTGTAGACCTTTAAAATGAGTGTTTTCATGGTCTCCCACATCGTATGGTACATGCCAAAGAAGAAAGTCATGTTATTTAAATGGGATAAGGTCTGGACTTTTGTTGTATACTAATCTAGCCAAGAGGGCTTAAAATCAACAAACTTTTAAGGAACAAAATGGTTATAATTTACCCGACATGTAATAATTAGCAGTCATTCTATTAGTCTTCCAGTGAATAAGATTCTGGTGATCTTTATGGTATAAATTATTTTCCTGATAGTGGTGCTAGATTTTAATTAAGTTATGGAGGTACTCAGTCATTGTTACCAAATCTTCCCTACTAATACCAAACACATTTTCAGGATGAAAGGGTGAAGGGGTGGCATAGGGCATGTGGCTGTGAGGCATAGGAAAGCTACCTGAGCCAGGCAAAATTAAACCTATGACCACAGCTTTATCATACAACCAGCCTGCTACAGAAGAAGAATTACTTCACCCAGAAGTCAAAGGAGTTCCTTTGCTGGATTTTCACTCGTCTTGTAAGTCTGATATTAATAGTGGCAAACTGTAAGATTCCTAAGGGTTACTTATCAAATGTGGCACGGAAGACCCAGAAGGGAAGTTATGTAGCTTTTGAACCCTAAGAAATCTATATCACCCCTTATTACTTTTTTTTTTTTTTTTGCGGTACTGGGGGTTGAACCCAGGGCCTCGCGCGTGCATGCTCTGCAAGTGCTGGACCACTGAGCTGCACCTCAGCCCATTTTTTTTTACTTTTTGAGACAGGTTCTCACTAAACTATGCCGACTGCCTCTGGTCTCGAACTTGCGATCCTCCCGCCTCCGCCTCACGAGCCGCTGGGATTACAGGCGTGCGCCACCACGCCCGGCACCCCTTATTACTTTTTATTGCTTCTTAACTAATAGTTATAAACTACCACCATGAATAAAATCACTTTCAGGACGACTTCAAAAGGACAAGATTAGTAACACTGGCAGATAAAAAGGTAGACAAGGTCTGCAGAAGCTAACTGCTTATTTGAGGATGTCTACTCTGACAATTTTGGCAGAATTAACTAAACTCTCTGTCTTTGTTTGCAGAAGTAGTAATAGTTAGCTAAATACACAATGGGGTTGGGGTTTAGCTCAGTTGGTACAGTGCTGCTCCACACTCTCTGAGGAAACAGATTCAATCCCCAGAACTGCAAAAATGGGACAAGGATGAAGAAATCCAACTCCCTAAGCAATCCTGAACAGAAGCAATCCTGAACACAATCAGCCATTGAAAACCCTATCAGAGTCACTATCAGTCAGGCCCCAACAACAACAATAAATATATGATAGCTTGCCTTGTGCCCTAGACTGGTTTAATGCAGACAGAACTAAGTTGAAACCAGCTGCTATTCATTAGCACAATGACTTAACCATTGAAATCCCCAATTTTCTCTTTTGTAAAATGGAGACAATAATCTCATGTAATCTCCTAGATTTGTTGAGAGACTTCAAGAAGTAGTGATAATGAGGTAGATTCATGCTTCTGGAGTGTGAAAGAGTGTATTTTCTAAAAGTGTCCACAGGATGCTCTCCCAGAACCTCACCCATCCCCTTCACCAAGACGTGGGTAATTCTTTGTGGCTGCCTCAATGTACAGACTGTGGTAGAAGCAATGCTGTGTGACTGGGGAACACAAGGCAATGTGGCTTCCCTCCCTTCCTCTCTAGCTCATGTCACAAGAGTACTGACCTCTCCTGTGGGAACTGTGATTACCTGAAGTGGCTGTGTAGGAGAGGAGGAAGAGTGAAGGGGAAGGAGGAGGAGAGGCTGCTGCTCTTTGAGCCTTTCAGCCCAGATACCAGACACACCCGTGAGGAAGTCCTGAGGCAACTCAAGCGCCAGCCACGGGGTGACTGCAGCTGAGCACGATATTCCCACCAAGACCCGCCTTGCTAAGCTCAGCCAACACCAGAACCACATGCATAGCAATTCAATGTCACTGTTGTCACTGTTTCAGCCACTAAATTTTGGGGTAGTCTGTCACACAGCAATAGATAAACATGATGTTTTACAGATACACATAAATTAATAGCTGGAGTGCAGACATCAATTTTATGTGGTAATATGACTACATTTTAGTTACTTTTACAATTCATAAAATTCTTTATCTTTTCTGTATATCTTATTTTCTGCCATTTGGGTAACAATCTCTAGCTCCTTTTATTAAAATTAAAGTAATTTAGGCTACGTTAATTTAAATCCATAAGCTAAAGAGGACCATATGCTGAGTGTCCCTCATAGAGAATAGTCCTATTTCTTGGGAAATGTACATAGGATCATGGAACAACAGTGCAAATACTTTTTATTTTTCATGGTACTTGGGGGCTGAACCCAGGCCTTGCACATACTTGGCAAGTGCTCCACCACGAGGCTGCACCCCCAGCCCATTTTCTATTTTTTATCTTGAGACAAGGTCTCACTAAGTTTTGAAGGCTGCTTCTGGCCTTGAGCCTGCGATACTCCTGCTTCCACCTTCCAAGTGGCTGGGATTATAGGTGTAAGCCTCCACACCTGGCTCCTAGTATAAGTTTTATGTGTTAAATAATTTTATCCTGACACTAACTCTAAGCTGCAGTTATTATTGGTTCCATTTTACAGCTGTGGAAATGAGGGTAAGTCAGTTTCCCAAGGTCACACAGCTCATTAGGGCAGACTGCTTCCAGCGCCTCTTTTCCTAACCTCCACACCACACACGCTGCCTAGGAAAGGCACAACCACTGCCAGTTAAAATCCAGGCAATACGGTCTTTGCTTCCAGTTGAAATGATCTCTGCAGAGCCCCAGTTTGTAGTATTTTGCCTCTAGATTCTTCCTCATAACCAGAAAATCTCTATTCAGGCCCCAGTGGGAAAAGACAGCTGCTGAAATAAGGTCCCACAGATGGCAAAGCAACCAGGAACTGCCCCACTCTCCTCCCTTGACTGTGGTGACATAAGCCAGAATGGCAGGCACTGCAGAAATCCTGGCCTTTCTGCAGGAGGAGCCACAGTGGGCCTCCATGGGGCCTCTCAGTGGCTTTGTCCAGCCCACGCTTCATTTCCTCTACCAGCCCCCAGATCTGAGGGGCGGCCTGGGCTAGTGGAAGACTCGTTTCAAATCCAAGTTTGAATCCTCTTTCTGCCACTTGCTGTATAACATTGGCTAATCACAACTTCCTCCAGCCTTGTTTCCTTTATCTATAAAACGGATCTGTGGGGATAAAGTGGGGCTCAGTTGGTAGACTGCTTGCTCTGTGCTCTCTGAAGCCCTGGGTTTGATCTGCAGCTTGCTTGCAAAACTGGGAGAAGGACCCAGCAGCCCACTCTTGAAACAAACAGCCATTGAAAACCCCATGGAGAGCAGAGAAGCACTGTCAGATATAGTGCCTCTTTTGTTCTATTGTACATAGGGTCACTATGAGTTGGACCCGACTTGATAGCACCTAACAACAACATGGGAATAAAGTGGTGTTGGGCATGTGAGGACCCTAGATGGCTGTGCAGTCAAACTTGGCTGCCCATCTTGCAGAGCCCAGGGAGCCGCGCTTCCTGCAGATGGCGGCACATGGCTAACAGTGCACAGCAGCTGGGTAGGGAGCAGACCTTGGGGCAGACAGGGAGCAACTGTGTCCTGACCTTCCTGCTGTCCCCACAGAGCCCCCTCGACTTCCCCTGGATGAGCCACCCACCAGAGAGGGGCTGTGTAGCTGCTACCCCAGGCAGGTGCAGTAGCCCTGTGGCCTGCTGTGGGAAGGGGGCTGGACTGGGACTCTGGGCTTGGGCAGGTGTCCAACCTGGCATGTGACACCTGCTACACACAGGAGAGTCAATTCCAATTTGAGTATCAGCCCCACAAGCCTGCCCTGTGGTGTCCTTGTCCCTGAAACCAGAGAGCAAAGGGGCTGGGAGCTTGTCCACGACAGGGGTCGAGGCAGGGTGGGAGAGGAAGAGAGAATCACAGTGCAGCAGACGCGGAGCTTTCTCTTAAGATCCACGGAAGGTGGGATGGGAGAGGGGAAGAGCTCTGTGGGTGGGGCTTGCGGTGCCTGCAGGCAGGAGAGCTGCTCCATGGGCTCTCTGTTTTCTACCTAGCATCCCTAAACCACTACTGCTCTCCATAACCCTGGGGAAGTGACAAAGATCGCTCATATGTCCCCAAGGTTGACCTTCTGAGATCCTCTCGTGACACCCAAAGCTTTCTCCACATACGGATCTCTTTCCATCTGTACTATGCACATTGGGCTTGCATTTGACCATTGGGTAAATTCCTTCTCTTTCCCTGTCAGAGACTCAGTTTAAAAACATGGCTACTCAACACACTTGTCTGACACTATGATTGTATGATGCAGCTGAAGCCTCCTGGGGTAAGAACACTTTCCTTCAAGGCAAGCTGTAACTGGTGCACTTCAGTACCACTTCCTCTAATTTAAATATAAAAATGCATTTTTAAATTTATTTTGTGGGACTGATTGTGGGGCTGAACCTGGGGTCTTGTGCATACTTTACAAGAGTTCACCACTGAGATCCATCCTGACTCGTTTTTTTATTTTTTAAATTGGGACAGGGTTTCGCTAAACTATGCAGGCTGCCTCTAGCCTCAATCTGTGAACCTCTTGCCTCTGCCTCCAGAGCTGTGGGGATTACAGGCACGTGCCACCACACCTGGCTGTAAAAATACATTTAAATCATTTAGTCTTTATGGGAATGAGAACGTTCAAATAAGAGGAAGATCGAAAGGACTGTGGTGTCAACATAGTCTGAGTGGGTTGGGAGGCGAGGAGGGAGACCTCTGTGGCCTCTGTGTGGGCTGCAGAGCCACCGCCCTGTCCCCTCCTGCTGCAGGGACAGGCAGGAGAGGACTGAGGGCCCCTTGGCAGCCCTGGCTGGTGGAGCGCTGGTTAGCCTGCCAGGCTTCCTCTTGGCTGTGTCTGACACGCTCCAGCTGAGTCACAAGGGCCATGTCATGGTGGAACCTGACAAGGGCCTGATTCCACAAGGGTCCCCTTGGAACTCTGGGCTTAGCCCCCTCAGCCTGGGTCTGTGGGGAAGCTGGAGATTACTGAAATGGAAGCCTGGCCTAATCTTCACTAATAGCCCCTCTGCTATCAGGAGGCAGAGCAGGCCGGAAACACCAGGGCAAACAACTTGACAAAAAGTCACTCTCTTCACTGAATAGCCATACCTTCCTGATTGGACTTAGAGGTGATTAAGCAGTAAGAGGAAGGAGAAATTTCTTCATCCACTATTTGTACTGAGGGTATAATTTATATACCCCATCACCCACCCCTTTTAAGCACACAGTTTGATGGGTTTTAGTAAATTTGTGCCCAAGTCACCTCCCACTTTTGATCCATGTAAAATGAAGGAAAGCCATCTGCCATTGCTGTAGAGATGGAACAGTGGGCAGCAGTGTTGCTTGGCCTGTAGCCTCGTCCCATTTGTATCGGAACTTCATCTCTCCACACCAGTGGTGCAAATTATGGGCTCAAAGAGTGCTTGCTGAATTCTGGATGGTGAACTGGCATCTACAGTTGGTTCAAAGAGTAGCAGTTTGAGCACATTTACCTTTTTTTTTGGGGGGGGGGCAGTACCTGGAGTTGAACCCAGGGTCTTGAGTATGGTAGGCAAGTGCTCTACCACTGAGCCACACCCCAGCCCTTTTTTTATTTTTTATCTTGAGACAGGATCTAGCTAAGTTACACAGGCTGCCTCTGGCCTTGAACCTGTGATCCTCGTGCCTCTGCCTCATGAGTCTTGGGATTACAGGCGTGAGCCGCTGCGCTGACTTCACATTTACTTTTTTGAAGGGAGGAATGACAAGGCAAAGGAAGTAAGTGATGATGGTAATGGCCTGAGAGGTTAAAGCTAGGAGAGCTGGGGGAGCAAATGTGATTGGGAGGCAATCAAGCAACTTTCGCAGCTTCTATTTAAAGTCTGGTCCTCTTGCAGCAGCAGCAGCTGCAGCTACCAGAAGCTGACCATAAATGCAGAGTCTCAGGTCCAAACACAGAACTACTGAATCAGAATCAGTATTTTTACAAGATCCCCAGGTATTGTGTAAGCACAGGGAAATTTGGGAAGCACTGGTAGTCTTGTGGCAGTCCTGGAAATGGAGCAGGCCAAGGATGGCCAGGAAGACGGACCTATAGCTTGGTTTCCCATCACCATTACCACTGGAAGGGTTCGAGAACAGCATTTTAAACTGTAAATTTGGTTTTGAAAATCCAGCATTTTTGCAGGCTATATGGGGAGGAAGATAATATTTTCCTCATAAGTCTAATGTGTTGTTGCTCTTGTTAGGTGTCATTGAGTTAGTGTCCCACTCGCAGCAACCTTATGTACCACAGTTGTTGTTAGGTGCCATCGAGTTGGTATCTGACTCATAGCAACCCATAGGGGCTTCAATGGCTGACTGTTTCGGGATTGCCTTGGGAGTGGATTGCCAGGTCCTTCTCCCATTTTTGGGGTGCTGGGAATCGAACTCGGGACCTCAGAGACTACAGCGCAGCGCTCTATCAACTGAGCTAAATCCCAGTCTCTATATACAACAGGCAAAACAGTATTGTTAGTGGTTCTCTGCTATTCATAGGGTTTTTAATGGCTGATTGTTTTGGGGGAGGGGGTCTCTGTGTCCTTCTCCCAAGCCTACAGCACCTGGTGTTCCCAGGCAGTCTCCCATCCAGGTACTAACCAGGCCCAACTCTGCTTAGCTTCTGAGATCTGATAGGATCAGCCATACCACAGTGGTGCAACTACAGGCAAGTCTAATATATGACTATGTTAAAGGACCATCCCTAGGAAAATCCATTTCTGTTTGTATCTCTTGCCTGAGACTAGTTTTACTGAGCCCTTGCTCTCTTTTCAATAACTCCCTGGGGCTGGGAGCTAATGCAAAGTGCACGTTCAGGAGGGATTTTACAAGTATGTGTTAACTAGGTGGAGTCTTGGAATGGATCTCACACCCATGAGATACTGGATTGCAGGATCTAGTAGAGGAAATCGAAGTGAACTCTAAAAGAAAATAATTTCTCTTAACACACACCCTTTTCCATTTAAATTCTATCCAGAGCCCCATTTACACTGTAACTGTAATATTACTCCAATCCTTCCTCCTTGTCCTGGGGAGCTCTGGAGAACACGTTGCTCTAGCTGGTCTCAGAAGAGCCCAGGTGCATCATGGGCACCCCTGCCTCTGAGCCTTGTGGTCATGTCCATGCACTTGCAACGAATGGCTCCCTCTTGCTACCACCTACTTTCTTCCACTCATATATTCAAGACAAGGTATAAGTGTTGTTTTTCCAGAAAGCCTGCCCTGACCACTGCAGCTTGTAATGGCTCTGCCTTCTCTGACCTCTGTACTCCTATATCTGGAACACTCTTAGAGTCTTTAGTGCATGCTGCACTGTGTTGCAGTTCAGCTGTGCAGAGGTACCGCCTGTCATCAAGAGCAGAGAAAAGCTCAGACCTCTGCATCCCCACAACTGCCATCATACCTGGGCCACAGAGAGTGTTCATTAGACATTTCACAGGCCCCTACAGAAGTCCAGCAAGGACTGGATCACTGCCAGCATTGGAGACCTTTGACTATATTTAAATTTAAGTGAAAAGAAATATACGAAAAACAAGAAGTTTTTTAAAAATCCCTCAAATATGTTTCTAGCGTTTTGTTATATGTTGTTGTTGTTGTTAGGTGCCGTCGAGTTGGTATCCGACTCATAGCGACCCTCATAGGGTTTTCAATGGCTCACTGTTTCGGGATTGTCTTGGGAGTGGATTGTCAGGCCCTTCTCCCATTTTTGCAGTGCTGGGAATTGAACACGGGTCCTCAGAGACTGCAGTGCAGCGCTCTACCCACTGAGCTAAATCCCAGCGTTTTGTTATATAAACATCTACTATTTATTGAAGACAATCTACCTTATTTGTAATATAAGTTGTTGTTGTTGTTAGGTGCCGTCGAGTCAGTATCCGACTCAGAGCGACTCTCATAGGGTTTTCAATGGCTGACTATTTCAGGATTGTCTTGGGAGTGGATTGCCAGGCCCTTCTCCCATTTTTGTGGTGCTGGGAATTGAACTCGGGACCTCAGAGACTGCAGTGCAGCACTCTACCAACTGAGCTAAATCCCAGCCCTTGTAATATAAGATTTGCTATCAAAACAGGAAACTATCAGCTGGGCGTGGTGGCGCACGTCTGTAATCCCAGTGGTTTGGGAGGCGGAGCCAGGAGGATCACAAATTGGAGACCAGAGGAAGTCCGAGTAATTTAGCGAGACCCTGTCTCAGAAAGTAAGAAAAAAAATAAAAGGGCTGGGGGTGCAGCTCAGTGGTCCAGCACTTGCAAAGCATGCAGGAGTGAGGCCCCGGGATCAACCCCCAGTACTACAAAAAAAAAAAAAAAAAAAAAAAAAAAAAAAAAAAAAAAAAAAA
>VMDO01000905.1:0-100530 GCA_007922755.1 Pedetes capensis | reverse complement strand
CCTCTCTCCAAAGCCTGTGAGGAAGGCAGTATCTCTAACCCCGCCCAACACAAACATCCTGATGAGCTTTCACTGACTTTGCTAAATTTTAACTTTTAGCTTCCTTTCTCTCCATCTGCCAAGTGAGGTCATTCCTGTCCTTTATGTGGTGCTCTCAGGTTCAGGATGAGAAGAAGTATTGGTGCACACTTTTCTGATGCCTTTCTCTCTAACAGGTGAGATAACATCACATCCTTCCCACTCATTCTTTTTAGGGCCAGAGGAGACCCAGTGCACCTGTCCGTATTGCAAGATATTGCAAGACCTTGCCCAAAGACCCACTTCCTGCCCAGGCTGAACTGGCCACCCTTGAAGCCAACTCCACTGCAGAATTCAGGAGCAGAGATAAGGCTCGTCTGAGATGAGGAAGTATCCTCTGGGTGATACCTTTAAAAACATCTCAGCTTTAGAACTTTGACTGTGTATCTCCATTTGAGGTAATATTTTTGTTGTTGTTGTTGTTGTTGTTAGGTGCCGTGGAGTTGGCTCTGACTTACAGCAACTCATAGGGTTTTCAATAGCTGATTGTTTCGGGAGTGGGCTGCCACGACCTTCTCCCATTTTTATGGTGCTCGTGAGAGAACCCAGGGCCTCAGAGAGTGCAGTGCAGCACTCTACCAACTGAGCTAAACTCCAGCCCAATATCAGTTTTGTTGTTGTTGTTGTTAGGTGCCGTTGAGTCAGTGTCCGACTCATAGTGACCCTACGTACAACTGGCGAAACACTATTGTCAGTGCTTCTCTGCTATTTATAGAGTTTTCAATGATGGATTGATTTTTGGGAGTGGGTCACTGGGTCCGTCTCCCAAGCCTACAGCACCTGGTGTTCTTAGGTGGTCTCCCATCCAAGTACTAACCAGGCCCAGACTCTGCTTAGCTTTGGAGATCTGACCGGATTGGACACTGCAGTGGTATAGCTACAGGCAATATCAGTTTTAGGTTTATAAAATAAGTTACTTTATGACTTGACAAATTATAAAGATTATCAATGCCAAGAACTTCTGGGACTCTAAGACAGGTGTCATGGCACATGCCTATGATCCCAGCTATTTAGGAGGCTGAGGCAGGAGCATCGCAGGTTCAAGGCCAGAGGTAGTCTGCACAGTTTAGGCCCTGTCTCAAAATACAAAGTACAAAAGGGGTTGGGAGTGCAGCTCAGTGGTAGAGAACTTGCCAAAGCATATGTGAGGCCCTAGGTTTAACCGGCTAGTACTGAAAAACAAAAACAAAAACAAAAACAAACCCAAAACAAAAAAAACCCCCAAAAACAAAAAACAAAAAACAAAACCCACTTCTGGGCCCCTAATACACCAGTAGAATGTTGATTATGATTCCGAAGACCTGGTTTGAACTCGCTCTGCTGCCAACTGGCTGTGTGACCATAAGTAAAGTCACCTCCCATTTCCAAACCTCTGATTCCTCTTTTGTGAAATAAGGACAATGATGATACTGTTTCACAATATGATTATGAGGCACACACGCAATGACAGACATAAAGCACTTTACAATTTAAATGTTAGCTACTCATGTATAGCACGAGTAGTGTTGCTCTCCCACTGCGATTCTCAAACTTCATTGTGCATCAGATGCACCTGGCAGGCTTGTTAAATCACAGATCAGTGGTCCCCACCTCAGAGTATCTGATACACTGGGTCTGATGGTGCCCGAGACACAGTCTTTTTATTTTTATTTATTTATTTATCTTTGTGGTGCTGGGGACAGAACCCAGGGCCTCATGCATGCTAGGCAAGCGGTCTACCACTGAGATGCACCCCCAACCCCATTTTGTCTTTTTAGCAAGTTCCCCAGTTAAACTGAAGCTGCTGGTCTCGGAACCACACTTGGAGATACAGTTGTAGTTAAATTTCCACCACTTTCATTCTTACCGCATTATGAATTCCTTAAAGCATAACCTCAGCTTGTTATGATGTCGATAGAGCTTTGGGTCAGCTGGAATTTCAGCCAAGAACACTTGGGCTACTTCCAGTGGTCCCTGATGGAGATGTAAAAAAAAAATAAAAAAAAAATACTGATATTGGAAATAAAATTAAATTACTTGGGAGAAAATGTTGGCATGGCTTCTTAGTTTGAACTTTTAATATTGTAATTGGTTTGACTAAAACAAAAAGTCAAGGAAGGCCTTGACCTTCTCAGGAAACTCAGATTCCTTGGGAGGAGTGTGGAGTTTTAGGAGAATGCTCATAGGTATAAATGTATTTTCTTAATCAAATACTACTACCATAGGTTTTCCTTCATATATAAAGGTAATATAACTGCATGAAAGGGAAAGTTCTTTGAGCTGTTTTTCTAAAAATGGGGATTGTCTTTATCCATCCCTTCATATTCACTAGTTACCTGTGCTGGCCTGAGTCAGAAACATGCATAGTACATACTCTGTGGCTGTGGGCTTATAAAGTGTTCCACTTTCATCAAAGGCTTGGGACTTACAAAAGCAGAAATCTTCCTAATTCCTTTCTAGTCTTGGAAATATAATAGTAATTTCTACTGTCTTGCTATTTCTGTTCCCTTGATGCTGAGTGGACTCTGAATTTTCATAGAGGGAGACTCAATCCTGGCGGATGTGCTCAGTGAGGAAAGAGTCATGCTGCTCATTGAATTTTTGAGTGCAGAGATGTGGGTAGAGCAGACCTAGATCTGCATTAAGGGGCCCACTGGATAGTGCATATGAGGCGTGCATCTCTCTCCATCTGAGACTGGCCTAGTTCTAGTGCATATGAGGCGTGCATCTCTCTCCATC
Organism: Pedetes capensis; assembly: GCA_007922755.1. NCBI lineage: Eukaryota > Metazoa > Chordata > Mammalia > Rodentia > Pedetidae > Pedetes > Pedetes capensis. The sequence continues at coordinate 97,734 of VMDO01000905.1, read as the reverse complement.
TGAGACTGGCCGAGCTCAGGTGTTAGGGTTATAACATGTCTTAGAAGGTTCAGTATGGTGGAAGTGGCCTGAGAAGGCTGGGCCCAGGTCACTCCTGGTTGGCAAGACCCTGGCCTGTGGGTGACATCAGGAGCTGGATGGTCTCCTCCTCTCTCTCCTATGGTCATTCTTAGATTACTTTCAATCCCTGCAGGGCACGTCTCAGGACTCTTCAACAGGACCCCAGTCCTGGGTCACATTGCCAGGTCTGGCCCAAATTGGAGACTCCTTCAAGAAACTGGTATTTCTTACATTGTGAAGGTGGAACTTCTACTTTGGGTTGTTAAACAAAGGAGAAGTGGCCTCCTAAAAATGACTTGTAGGCCAGACAAGATCCACACACAGGGATCACCCATCTTATTAGCCCCAAAGGAGACAGGTATAGACAAAGGAGCCAAAAGACTAAGCACAGCTGGTGTGGCTTACCTGATTTACAGTGGCTCCCACAGAGCCCTGCAGCACCATCTGGAGCATCTTTGCATCAGGGGGCTCCTGGTGAATGGCCACGGCTAACTGCAGGGTCTTCTTCTTCATGTCTTCAATGGCAACTTCAATCGGAGTCAAAACAAACTGAACATAAGACAAAGACAGAGTGAAGTCTTTCCCATATAAACCATAGACAAACCCAAAACTATGGCAGAGGGGGCACTTGGGCTGGCAGAAGCAGCTAAGGAAAGACTTAGAGAGTAATTTGACAGTCCGAATAGGCTAAAGAAGGAATGAATGCTTACATGTTCCAGACACTTTACATATGTTTATCATGTACTCCTTTAAACAATCTTTCTGTTCTCCATTTTATAGCCAAAGGGGACTCTATTAGGTTAAGGCAGTTCCACACAGTGATGCAGGTAGTAAGTGGGGAGGTCTTAACTGGATCATAATTATGTCTCCATTACACATCTATGTCCTTTCTACACTATTAGGTTTTCCTTCCTATAATTGAAGAAGTTGCTTGCGTTACAGTGGGAAGCACAATTCTCAAGATTCTCCTCCCCTTCATGACACAATCTTTTGGCACCGCTTGTGCCATATCCACCTCACCCTAAGGTGACTCCTGGCAATAAGAATTCTCTTCAAGGTTGATCCAGTTGCTAGGTTCTGCTGGTTTGGAGTAGAGCCCTTCCTGATTGCAATGGGTTAAAACCTGCCCCACCTCTCAATTCATATGTTAAAGTCCTAACCTCTAGTAGCTCAGCATATGACCTAATTTGGAGACAGGGTCTTTTATGAGGCAATCAAGTTAAACTGAGCTCATTAGGATGGGGCCTAAATCAATGTAAGTGGTACCCTTATAAAGATGATGTGAATAAACTTGGGGAGATGTCCATCTAGAAGCCAAGGAGATGCCTAAAACAGATTCTCCCTCACAGCCCTCCAAAGGAACCAACCTGCCAACACCTTGACTTTGAACTTCCCAGCCTCCAGCACTGTAAACAATACATTTCTGTTCTTTAAGCCATCCAGCCTGTAGTACTTTGTTATGTAGCCCTAGCAATCAAATACCCTGAGGTTTAGGGGGAATTAGGGATGGCCAATAAAAGTTGTGAGAATGCTTTTAGGGACAATGAGTTTATTTCTGCCCTGTGCCTAGAATGTCTGAAGTGTTCAAAAGTGTAAAATAGTAAGACACACAACTGCCTTCTCAACCAGCCTCTTCTTAACTGAGGCAGCAGGCCAGGCTCTCATTGGCCTCTGTGAATCCCCCTCCCTGATGTGGTTGCCTTGGCCCTCGCTGCTCCTGCCTGATGAAGTAGATAGTCACGAGTCATCTGTTTACTCACTAACTTGATTATGCTTGTGATTCTTGTCATTTTAGTGACCTAATCTAATCAAATAATGCATAAACTGATGAACTATGGGTGTGGAAAGAAAACAAGTTGTTTCTATGAAGACCAAGCTGAATGCTTGGGCAAAACATTATGAGAGTGAGTTGCTATAAAAATTCCTGTCATATTAGGTGTGTGCAAGACAACTGTAAAAGGCTACAGGGGAAAATCATAAAAACCCAAAGCCTATGCTCTCATATTATTTAACAAGGATTCTTAAGGTCTCAGTGAGCTTTACAAAAAGCAAAACAGAAAATCAAGAACAATGCGCTGTGAATGTGGTTTATACAAGGAAGACAATGCTGAATTGTGATCAGTCAACCCGTAATCATAGAGAAGACTGTGGCTTTGTATGGAAAGCATGACATATGAATGAATATAGGAACTTTAAAGAAAAATAAAATGTTTATGGGATGCATAATTTGGATGATTTTGTGGTTAAGAGACTTTCTTGGGCAAGATGTCTCCTATGGTACATAGAGGGCTTTCTTGCTAGTGTATAGATGAAGAAACTGGGAGCGAGTAGATTCACAATGATGCCTGAAATGCCTATGAGCTTTGAGATATATAATATTTTATGTAAATATTTTAAATTTAATATTTTAAATTTAATACCATCACCCTTCAGTATCCATGGGTGAACAGTTCCAGGAACCCCCCCAGACACCAAAATCTAAGGGTGCTCAAGTCCTTTACATAAAATGATGTAGCATTTGCACATGCTTCCTATACTTTAAATCATCTCTAGATTATTTATAATACCTGATACAGTGCAATGCTATGTAAACAGTTGTCATATTGTATTGCTTAGGGAATAACGACAAGAAAGAAAAATCCATATATATTTGGTACAGATGCAATCACCTCTCTCCGATACTTCGATCCAAGGTTGGTTCACTCCATGAATGTGCAACCCAAGGATGTGAAGGGCCAACTGTATACATTTTTATATAAGTATAGAATTAAAATGAAAATAAACAGTAAATATTATAATTAAATATATAAATATGTCTGTATCAGAGACATAACTTTAAAGTGTCAAATATTTACTATAAAACATGCAGCTGCCTAAATGGGGTTCCATGGCACCATGGGAGCAAGAACACAAGTCCATGATAACAATTCAGAGCATCCTCTGTGAGGGTGAGAGTGTGTGTGTGTGTGTCCTGGGAGGTTACCTGGGCCCACTCCTTCAGGTGTGCCCACTCTGCCGTCCCCAGGAGCATTACCTCCTCCTTCTGGATGACTCTGATCCTGGTCTTGACGTAGGGAAAGGCGTGCATGGTGGTCAGGACCGTGTTTCTGCGGTACTGCTCGTGCAGCTCTCCCCGAGGCCGCCCCTCCAGGGTGAACGGGGTGGTGTACATGAATCTCCGCAGGTTGAAATTCTTCTCAAAGTAGGTTACCCTGTCTTTCATCTCATATTCATCAAAGTAGGGCTCCACAAAAGTGATTTGTATGTAGGCCTTTCAGGGAGAGAAAGGGGAAGGAGATGAGCCATTCTGCAAACAAGATCAATGGCACCCTGGAGGGGCATGCCAGGACACAAGGTGCAGGTCTGCCCATCTCTCATCCCGGAAGCTCCTGGGGCTGAGCATATCAGAATTCTCAGTCCATCCTTTCTGTTCTCCACCCCAGGGATAGAAAGGACGGTGAAGCAGAGGAGGGAAAGGTGACTGGATGAAGGGTTAGGTCTACCAGCTGTCCCCTCTGAGTATAGCAAACTGATCCACTGGAAGCATCAGTATAAGAGTTTGCAAACTGCTATTCCAAAGAGGCAAACTTTCCTCTTCAGAGTTACCATGACCATGACACACTTATTAGAAAGCATGGTGGTCAAACTCAGAAAACTAGTAATATCCAGTGCTGGCAAGGGTGGAAAGTAGCTGGAACTTTACTGCATAGATGGGGAAATGTAAACTGTGCAGCCACTTGACAAAACAAGTTAGCAGTTAAATGCCACTGACCTACAACCTAGGAATCTCACTCCTGTGTCTGCACCCAAGAGAAATGAAAACTTATATTCACATAAAAGCCTGTATACAATGTCTATAGCAACATTGTTCCTAACAGACATAAACCAGAAACAAACCAAATGTCCCTCCAGTGGGGAAGGGATAAAAAAAAGGGTGGTATATCTACACAATGGAATACTTGTTGTTGTTGTTGTTAGGTGCCATTGAGCTGATATCCAACTCATAGCGACCCTCATGGGGTTTCCAATGGCTGACTGTTTCGGTATTGCCTTGGGAGTGGATTGCCAGGTCCTTCTCCCATTTTTGCGGTGCTGGAAATTGAACTCAGGACCTCAGAGACTGCAGTGCAGCGCTCTACCAACTGAGCTAAATCCCAGCCCAATGGAATACTACTCAGCAATAATAAAGAAGAAACCGCTCCAATATAAGCGAATCTTAGAATGGGGTATACTGAGTGGAAGAAGACAGCTTCAAAAGGCTATATGAGCCAGGCATGGTGGTGCACACCTGTAAATCCCCGCAAGAGAGGTTGACAGGAGGATCGTAACTTTTGAGGCCAGAGGCAGCCTATGCATTTTAGCAAGACCCTCTTTCAAAATAAAAAACAGAAAGGGGCTGAGTGTGCAGTTCACTGGTAGAGTACGTGCCTAGTATGCATTAGTCCCAGGGCTCAAGCCCCAGTACTGATAGATAGATGATAGATAGACAGATAGATATAGATGGATAAATAGAGAGATAGATAGAGGCTGCATGATTCCATGTGCTTTTCTTTTCTTTTTTTTTGCAGGAAGAGGGAAAGGCAAACCTACAGAGAGAATCCTCATCACTGACTGTCAGAGTTTGAAATAAAGAATAACTGCCAAGGGGCTGGGGAAATATTTTGGAGAGAGCAACTGTTCTGTTTCTTGATTGTGGTGGTAATTACATGTATATGCCATAACTAATAGAACTCAGCGCTAAAGCAGTGAATTTCATTACATACGCCTCATTTAAACATGTACACATACACTCATGAAAAGCGTACTTATTAATGAAAAAGACTTTTAAAAAATAAAGAAAAATGGCAATGAACACAGCTGCTGGACATCCACCCAGTGAGGCGGACGGGTGGGGTCACTGACCTCAGACCTTAAATCACTGTGTAAAATAATGAAATCTGGTTGTAATACTGTGTTCAGACTCCCATTCCAAGCTCTCATGTCACACCTTGGGAATTTTAAAAGAGGGGAAAGGGCCCCTAGTATTAGGGAGGTTGCTGGTGATTGTGCATAGCATAAACTGCACAGATCACCGTGGGTACACTGCCAACCCTGTCTTCCAAGGACTCCAAGCATTTCTGTCTGAAGCTCAGTTCAACTCTTATCACAGTTATTGCTTTCAAGCCTAGGCTGGAGAACAGTGTCTTAGATGAGCAAATGTTCTGACAAATGTAGAAAAACAAAATTTGGCCAGTTCCTCCCAATTTGCATCATGTTCCTGATGTCCTGGAAAACAGAATAAGGGAGGCATTTGGACCTTTCATATTGCAGGTCGGCCAGAGGATGAATGGTCCTCTGACCCTGTCCTTAATAATGCCTTGCACTTGTCTTATTTCCAGCAGTCTAGAACCTCATATCTGCCTGTGAAGTGGACTGAGCAAGGAGGTATCCCACCTTGTGGTAAAACAAAGAATAGGTCTGGTCTTTGTTTCCTGGCACAGAGCTTCAGAAACCCTTGGAATTTCCTGAGTACAGGAGTATCTTTGTTATGTTAATGGGACAGCTGTGATGGGCTTCTGCATAGCTTCTGGAGGTCACCGAAAAGACCAAACCTGTGATTATAGGGATGGAACTTTGGACCAGCCTGACCTCCTGAGAAGAGAGAAGTGGTAAAGATTGTGTTTAATCATATGGCCACTGATTTAATCAATCCAGCCGACATCATAAAATCCCAACAGAAACTCTGGACACCCTGAGACTTGGTGGAACTTCCTGGTAGCTGAACATATGGATGTGTCAGCAGGGTGACGTGCCTAGATTCCACATGGAGAGAAATTGCGCTCTTTCCCCCACGATGCCCTGGGTGTACCTTTATCGTCCACCTGTAATCAGAAGGATAGCACTGTTTTTTTGGAGTTCTGGGAGTCATTCTAGTCAATTTTCTAACCTGAGGGGTGTTATAGGAATTCTGAAATTTGTAGCCTGCTAGTTAGAAGTGTGAGTGGTTTGGGAGGCCCACTCGAGGCTGGCGCCTGAGGTAAGGACCATCTCATGGAGGATGAGCCTTGAACTCCAGAGTCTGATGCTCAGGTGGGTGGTTAGCAACAGAAGTGCAGTGCAGTCGCCCCAGTTGAGGATGAGATGGGATGTACCCTGGTGTGGAAATGGGAAAACTGAAGCCCAGGCTCTTTTGGTCCTTTCTCCAACACCATGGTGATCCTGCATGTGGGCTGGAAGGGACACCTGCAGCCTAAACGAGGGTGGTACTAAACACTGTCCATGAGGAGTTGGCATTTTTTTAAACATGGCTTAAATTGAGAACTTACAGATTTTATAGAAAGGCACTAAGAAGAGGTAATTAAGAGTATGGGTTTGAGGATCAGACCCTACTTTGGAGTATTGACTCTGGCACTGGTATGACCTTGCAAAGGTTTTCAATCTGTCTGTGCCTCAATTTTCTCACCTAAAAAATAGGAACAACTAAACCTATTCCTTAGGGCTGTTGAAAGATGCAATGAAATGATATACATATAGAGTCCAAAGCAGCGTCAGGCACACAGTTGTTAGATGACGTTGAGTTGGGTCCAACTCATAGGTACCCTATGTACGACAGAACAAAACACTCCTCGACACTGTGCCATCCCTGGCAGTATGCCAGTGCTTCTCTGCTATTCATGCGGTTTTCAATGGCAGATTGTTTCGAGATTGTTTTGGGAGTCGGTTGGCAGGGCCTTGTTCCATTTTTGCAGTGCTGAGGATGGAACCCAGGGCCTCAGAGAGTGTAGAGCAGCACTCTACCAACTGAGCTAAACCCAGCACCCCCCCACACAGTTAGTGCTTAATAAACAATAGCTCTTATTATAATTCCTGCCTTTGGATATATTTTCGTGAAGACTTAATTGATCAGTAGTTGAAGCCTAGAAAAAATATTTGGTTGCATTTAAATGACTTTGAGAGTCTAGACAGAGGAGATAATTTTGTGTTCTCAGGCATAAAATAAGGGGATTCAGTATTTGATGGTTATTTTTAGCAAAGTTTCTCCATACCTTGTTAGGATCCAACTTGGTTTTATTCACTGGTGTGGAATCTTTTATCACCTCCACAAATTCTGCACCAAAACACTGACCATAAAATCCCTAGGAAAGGGGAAACAACAGTTCATAAAGGTTATTTTAATGTAATGCAATGCTTTGTCTCCTCGGAAGTGAAATAAGTTTGGAACAAGTGCAAGGTAGAATTTTCTCACTGATTATTCAGAGTCCCTCTGAGCTAACAAGGGAAGTTCAGCATTTTCTGAGATATAAATAAACATATGAGGAAGTGCAGTACTTCAACTGATCTATGCTTCCCCATAGTAGATATGCTTGGCCTCAAATTCAACCAATGTTGTCATATTTCCTGAGGCATCTCTGGGGGGCCTATGTACTTCTTGACTTTTGTACCCTGGTAATTTGGAGGTCACCAGGCTTCCCATACATGTGGGAAACCATTGTGTATACGATGATAAAATATTCCATGTTGTTGTTGTTGTTAGGTGCCAACCAGTTGGTATCCGACTCATAGCGACCCTCATAGGGTTTTCAATGGCTGACTGTTTCGGGATTGCCTTGGGAGTGGATTGCCAGGCCCTTCTCCCATTTTTGCGGTGCTGGGAATTGAACTCGGGGCCTCAGAGACTGCAGCGCAGCGCTCTACCAACTGAGCTAAATCCCAGCCCCAAAATATTCCATGTAGGGTACACAATATTAGGGAGCCAAGTGGCCTGGGTCCATGGTTGGTTTTCCTTCTCATGAGTTGAATGACTTGGCCAAGTCACCCAGTCATTCTGGACCGTTGCTTCTTTGAGTGAAGTCTTTCTGTCTTATGTGGCAGAGATGAATACTGCCAGGAGCAATCAGGCAGCACTAGTATTTTAAGTTTTATGGTCATAAGGAGGCATACATTCAAAGCAATAGCACAAACAGGAAGGGACTCTTTGGTTAATTGTCAGTAGTTCAGAGAACACTAGTCACTCAGCCCAAGATGGTTTTATCTTGGGGGCATTTCTTGATTTTCTTCCTAAGTTCTTAGTGCTTAGCCCTCTCAACCGGTTTCTGTTTTCCCTGATTTTTCTCTATGCTGTTTCTTTTTTCTCCACCCTTTCAACCTTTTCTGCAAGGATCTGTTGCTCTTTTCTGTTACACTATGCAAGAAGTGTAAATAGCAGGTCAGGGCTGGGGCTGGCTACAGCCTATGGTGTAGCTACCATAGAGTATCTCCATATCAGAAGGGAATGGGTTGTCCAGTGACACCAAAAGGACAGCTAAACCATCCTTTTGGGGTGATTCAGTGGTTTGGTCAGATTCCTTCAATGTCAAGATGATAACCTCTGAGCTCTATGACTATCTATTAGTATATATTACTACCATTTAGAAAGGGTTATAAGAAGGCACGTGACACTGATTGGGTTTTATATAGACTTGAAAATAAGTATTCATAATACAAATTTAAAAACCAAGAAACATATACACAAGATCTTTGGGGGAAAACTACCCAAATCTTGTTGTACCTCATGTTTTTCCCTAATACTTTCATATTATAAATGGAATTTGGAAAACTTTAGATATAGTTCAATGCTGAGTCCATGACCATTTTTTTTTCTTTTTGTAATGATTCATTGTAACTTGTTTTTCTGAAGTGTACAATGTCAAGCACAAGGACACTTTTCTTACCTCTAGTCTATGTGAGATCTCCGGAAGCTTTGTAATTGCAGGCTCTTTGTAAACAAATTCCTGTTCATCCAAATCTCCAAATTTGGATCCATAGAAACCAACTCGGAAGTAAGTTCCAAACATTCTCTTATGATCCTGTTAAACAAAATAAGAAAACTTCTATTAGTTATGTCATTTCTGAGAATCTAGTGGGTTAAAGGGTTTTTACTGTGTTACAAACATTTTATTCCCCCAGCTGACATAAGAAGAAATCCCTCTGTTAAGCACATTTAAAGTTCATAGAATAAACTTTGGAAATAATAAAGATCCCATGACAGATTTTTGGAACTTCATTTAAGTGAATTTAAAAGATGCTCACAGTTCCTAAAGAGAAATTCAGGCTGCCTTCATTCATACTCTGAATTCTGGCCCTATTTCCAGCCCTTTTCATTTTGATGGGTGAGGGCTATGGTAATGAGGTGCTCAAGGTAAATCTGTTTCTAGAGAAGAAAGAGGGCTGAGCATCTCTGGGACAGGGTCACCTGCAGCCATGTAACAGCCCCATTAGCCGAGATCCCAGCTACCTTGTTAATGATGTTGTCAAAGGCCTTCTGCAGCTTGTCATGAGTGGACGTCAGCTTCCGGAAGTCTCGATGGGCTTCCAGGATGGGGATGACCAGCTTGTACACTTCATTAACTGTCTCATACAAGCCTCCCTTGGAAAGAGGGGAAGAGAAATTTAATCCACTGGAAATTTAAAAAGAGCAACCGGAGTTTATTACACAAACCATGTGCTGGAGAGTGGACTTCTGCTTCATAGTGTTTTACAGAGCAGAAGTGCTGTGTAAACATCTTTGGAAGAGTCACAGCTTTCAGGCTGAACCAGACACGTTGCTAAATGGTCCTGTATGGTGATGTCAAATAGGGAGAATCGTTTTCATAGACTACAATCTATGCAGGAGAAGGGTAGCAGGGACTAAGGGGGCTCAGCAAGGAGGCCCTCAATGGATTTACATCTCATCGGACCTCCTCCTCTAGCCAGATGCCCAACCGAGGCCTCAAGGGAGTGTTAGGATTCTAACCAATTTATGTTCTAGAATTTCAGGAACCCAAGAGTGTATTGAAATAGAAATAGGTAGCAGGGAAAAATAGATGGTTAAAAGGATAATTAAAATACATAGAAGTTATAGGAAGAAAACTTGGAGATAAAAAGTAGAAATAAAAATAACATCATAGGGGTATAAACGGAATTGGATCAGCTAAACAGAGTGAAGTATTAAATATTTACGTGCTTTGCAGTGTGGAAGAAGGAGCTGACTAAAATGAAAATGGAGGAGAGGCTTTCCCCCTTGCCCTGAATCTCAGTGATTTCCTCTCTTTAGTTTTCCTCTTACTAGGAGTGTTCAGAACCACGTGAGGTTAGTGAGAGGAGACACAGAGGTTTCCACTCCCCTATTTCTCCCAGCTGCTCCTGCCTATAACAATTCTGAAGATGACTCCGCTGTTGGGAGGAAGACTAAGGATTCCTCCCCTCCCCTCAAAGTGCTCCTCCCTCATTGTTTTTTTTTTCCCCCCTATGAGAGGGAAAATGAGGGAGTGAGAACATGTCTCATCATTTATTGTGTAACCCTGGGCAAGCCATTTCAACTCTCTGTGGCTTAGTTTCCACCCCATAATAAATAGAAATAATACTCCGAAACTGCTACCCAGCCAATAAGCATGCAGTGAAAACCAGAATATTCCAGTGATGAAAGACTTTGTCCCCTCCCTTGGAGGGCTGATGCAATTTGTGGACATCAAAGTCCTCCCGGGGCCCAGCCAGGGGCATCCAGCCAGGCCCTGCCTGCCCTGCCTGCCCCTGGCTCCCCGAGCATCCTCAGCAGCCCAAGTTCAACCCTGGGGCTCCCTGTGCACACTGACCGTGCTGAAGAGCTCGGCGGCCTGCTCCAGGAGGCCCACCAGGCCGCTCTCAGTGAAGTACCGGCCCGAGCACACCCCGTCCTCATCGGGTGACAAAGTGTCATCAGAGACTGCAGACTCCTCCAGCACGTTGGAAGAAATATTCTGCAAAAGATCACAGGATGAGCCCAGAGAACCAGGGGACCTAACTTACAAAGGACCACAGGAACCCAGGATGTAGCAACGAGGAAGCTGACACTCCAAGATCCCCACCAACGCTGTGATTACCTCAGGCCTGCAATTCCACCCATGAGAGTTTCTGGCTACCATTCATTGTGAAAGATTCATCCTGAGCGACCTGTTTTCAACCCCACAATTTCCTTTTATTCGTTAAGTATTGGGAAAACTTATATAAAGGACACTTTCCTCAATGTAACAACAGTTAAGTTGAAATGACTCTACTTTAGTGAAATAACGCTATGGGACAAAGAGTGAATACTGTGGTTTTTAAAAGGCAAAGTCCAATGAATAGTTAATGAGACCCCTGCTTCACCAGTTGAACGAACCTCTGACTTTGAGGAGTATTTTTCAGGAGCACACTGCTACTGTCTTGACTCTCAGATAAATAGCCAAAATATACGACAAAAGCAAATCAAGATTTTATTTTTTCAGTACTTGGGGGTTGAACCTAGGGCCTCACACATACTTTGCAAGTGCTCTACCATTGGGCTGCAAAGCCAGCCCATTTTCTACTTTAAGTCAGGGTCTCACTAAGTTATGCAGGCTGGCTGTGGCCTTAAACTTGCACTCCTTCTGCCTTTGCCTCCTGAGTCCTTGGGATTACAGATGTGCGCCACCATGCCGGCTGAGGATGTATTCTTTATGGAAGTTTTGATGGTGCAGCACCAATTACTGTTTTTTCTCCTTGAACATTTAGTTTCTACACATTTTTCCTTTATATAAACCATAGCCCTTACAGCCTCTAGCAGGGAATGCAGTGAGAAACCCAGAACACAAAATTTAAGGAAGCACTTACTTTCAGGGACAAAGAAGTGCCAATCCTATACTTGGTTGACCCTAAGAGTGTGTACCTCCTTACATTTTGTGCTTTGTGCATCCTACTTGCCTCACCCAAGCTCTGACCCTGGCAGTGACTCTAATACTCCTGACAGGTTGAGTCATTTTTTTCTTAGTCCAAGCTATGGAATAAATACATAAAAAGTACAGGAATGGGGGATGTTCATAGTTTAGGGATTGTAAACATACCACTCCTTCCTGTTGTTGTGCACATGGCAGGCATAACTAATTAATAATAGCACTCTTTCCCCTGGAACTTGGATATTGTCTCAAAATTCTCTCCATATAGTGCTCTAATCAGCCGCTACTACCAATTTATCAGAGGTTGTTTATAAAGTAAAAGTTGTCTGCCTTCTGGTCTGCCTAACAAGATCAGGAGAATCAATTTTAGCAATCAATGAGGAAATAGTTGTCATAGCCTATCTTTTCACAGCCTATATTGGAAAGTAGTTTATGAATATATCTTAAGTTTTCAAAAGTCTTTTGTGACCAGTCTTTCTTCCAACCTGGATTATCTATTATGATGTTTCTAAGTTGGAGGTAACAGAAGGTCCAAGAAATTCAGGTGCAAGAATCTAATAACTCAGGAAACTAGTACTATTAGAATTGCATATGAATTTTTACATGTACAGGAACAGATATGAAAGTATGCTGTTTATTAGCTCAAGTCAGAGAGAAAAGGTTCTGGGTCGATGTTCCTGGCTTCAGATTTAAGGAGGTAAAAGTAACAGAAATATCTGAGAATGTGTCCATATCTACATTTGTGAAATATATTGCTCTCTAGGGTAAAGAATTTCAATGATCTCAATTTCTTGGAATTGAGTGACCTCAAAGTTATTTTTCCTTGCTCTGATTTATCTCTAGTTTGCAAGTCTTTTCCAAGGGCCTAATTTTATTGAAGAGAACAAGGTTGAAATCTAAATCAAAGAACATTTTAAAAACCAGCAGTGGACATCTGTTGTTAACACTGTCCAGAATTTTTTCATCCTTCTATAACATAAAGCATCCTAATTTTCTTTTGAAGAACCACTCATGACTTTAGGAGTGGGTCTGTGATTCTGGCTCAGTCAATTGGAGCATTTCATTTCTTTGTCCATTATGATTGGTTCAGAGATGAGCACATGACCCAATCAGAATCAATAAGGTACCCTGAAACTTTATCTGCAACTGCTAGAAATGAGGCATCTCTCTTTTCTCCTTGAACCTGGTGATGTAAACCTAAATCTTACCATGTGGGAAACCTATAAAGAATGAAGCCCACACAAAAGAAGACTGGGATAGCAGGTGGTAATGACCCTGAATTCGGATGACTTGGGTCTCTAAGTCTAGTTTGGTGAGTACTACTACAGGCTCAGGGGCTGGGATTTAGCTCAGTTGGTAGAGCGCTGCTCTGCAGTCTATGTGGTCCAAGTTCGATTCCCAGCACCGCAAAATGGGAGAAGGACATGGCAACCCACTCCCAAGGCAATCCCGAAACAGTCAGCCATTGAAAACCCTCTGAGGGTCACTATGAGTCGGACTCAACTCAATGGCACCCAACAACAACTAACAGGCTCACCTCCCTCATGTAGGCTGATGAATTCCATTTTTACCTTAGGTCAAGTCTAGGTTGGGAGTTCTTTCACTTTCAACCATCCATTTCCAAATTGATTTGCTATGTCTCGTTCAGTAGAAATAATTCACCCAAAACCTTGAATATAATTTGGTTGGGGATGTAGCTCAGTGGTAGAGCAATTACCGAGCAGGGTATCTCTTAGGAGTCTGAGAATACCTAGTTCATTATGTTCTGTAAATTATGCAGGCCAGTTCTACCTTCTTTGTCACCTCCTTCATCATTTCCCTGACTCTGAGTTTGGGCCATATTAAATATACAGAATCTTGTGCTTCCTTGTAACAGTATTTATCATAATTGTAACTGAATAAAGAATGGAATAACTAGTTATGATGTCTCTCTGACTAGAATGTAAAGTTCATGAGGACCATAATAAGCGCTTGACAAACATCCTCTAAAAGACAGAAAAATGAATAAAGAAAGGAAAAGATGGAGCTGTATGCGCCCATGTAGGGACAATGTGAGATTTCTATTGGTTCAAGAATAACAATTTTATCTCACTTTAGCATGTCTCATAATAAGTAAATCAATTGAATTCTAAATAAAACAAGGACAATAAGACTTATTAAACATAAAAATAAAAAATGAATTATAATAAATACTTACGCAATTAAATACCAGGGGTACCAAAAAGGTACACACATTTCCAGAGATGTTATCTATGTATTATTCTGAGGTTGAATTGAGTTACAGTAGCAATGTGTAGTATAATGTTCATTCAAAAGATGGTGTTAATCAAATGAATGGTAGTACCACCATACCACAGGCAGAATAGTCAAAGAAAATGGTGGAAGCATATTTGTCCTTTAAGGAGCACAAGACTATTTTGAAGTAGTATTTGAAATTCAAGAATGTTATGGAAGTACAATGACAATAGGGGTATGAGTATGCAAAAGAAGCTCCAACATGCCTAACAATAGTAGTGTGTGTGACATACACAAGGGAAGATCTGAGAGGCCTCACACAGTAAGTAGTCCTGCTTCTTCTGCTATAGCAACCACTTTGAGCACCTCTTGTAATTTCAGATGTCAAATGTGACTTGTATTTCTCTTTTGTTATTGGTATATATTGAGTATTACAATTGCAATACAGTTTTTTCTTTTCTGAAAACTTATGTACATTTTTGGTACACTTTGTATTATATAAAATAAAGTAACTAGGAAAAAGGTCCAAGAGAATTATAAGAAATAGTTTAGTAAATGAAATTAAAAATAGAGAATGATATAATTTAACATTAAGTGATAAACCTAGATTTTCTGGGAATCGAAAGAGTAGTATTATAATACTTATCCTTGATAATATGAAATGGTATGTGTGTGTGTATTTGTGGTGCTGTGGATGGAACCTAGGGCCTTGAGCATTTTGGGTAATTGCTCTACCACTGAGCTATATCTCCAACCAAAATAAGTTTGATGAAAAGAAAGGCACTTAAAGTAATTTTTATAGCTTTCTCATTTACCTTTATGTGATTCAAAAATCAGATGTAATATTTTTTATGCTTTTGGATCAGAAATTATTGGCTTTTATAATAAACATTTCTGAATTGAGAATAAAATTTATTTGCTGAGAATGAAATCATAGAGTAAATATTTTTGCTGTTGAGGACTATAAGAATGGAGCCATTAATAATATGAGGCAAAGTCCAGATTTACAGATGAATTGTTGTTGTTTTTAGATGCAGGTCAATAGTATTCTAGAAATGAGAAGTTCCTGGCTCCACCAATGATATTTTCAGTGACTTCTTCTCTAAGCTTGGGTAAGATACTTTGAATTGTGCTTTCTTTCTGGTTCACAAAGGATCACGAAATTGTATTGAAGAACAATAATGAGAACAAAGCCTTTTATAAAATCTGTCTTGGAAATTCAAACAAGAATAATACAAACACAGATAACTTTGTAAGTCTGACTTGAAAAGCTCAATTACTGTAGCGATAGTGGCGTTGATGACAGAAATGATACTGGTGATCTCACGATAGAATTTTGTAAGATAAATGACCTTTTCATTGTAAGTATATTTCTTCACCAGTGTAAATGGCAACTGTTGTTGTTTTTTGTTGTTGTTAGGTTCCGTGGAGTGGTGCCTGACTAGGGGCTGGGATTTAGCTCAGTTGGTGAAGCACCACTCTGCAGTCTCTGAGGTACCAAGTTCAATTCCCAGCACTGCAAAAATGAGAGAAGGATGTGCCAATTCACTACCAAGGCAATCTGGAAATAATCAGCCATTGAAAACACAATAAAGGTCACTACAAGTCAGACACGACTCCATGGCACTTAACAACAACAACAAATGGCAACTATACACATGGAATTCACCAGATGGAACATAAAGGAACCAAACTGACTACATTTGTATAAAGAGACAATGGAAAAGCTCAATATCAAATGTCAGAACAAGATCAGGTGCTGATTGTGGATCAGACTATCAAGTACTCCTATGCAGGTTCAAACTGAAACTGAATAAAATTAGAACAAGTGTACAAGTGCCAAGGTATGACTTTGTGTATATTTCACCTAAATTTAGAGACCACCTCAAGAACAGGTTTAATGTCTCAGACACTAATGATAGAAGACTAGATGAGTTGTGGCATGACATCAAGACATTCAGGAGGAAAGCAAAAAGTTATTTGAAAGACAGGGAAAAAAAGAAAAGACCAAATTATATGTTAAAAGATACTCTGAAACTTGCCCTTGAATGTCCAGTGGCTAAAGTAAAAGAAAGACATGAGGAAGTTAAGGAACTAAACAAAATATTTCAAAGGGCAGCTTGAGAAGACAAAATCAAATATTATAATCACATGTACAAAGAACTGGAGATAGAACACCAAAAGGGAAGACTATACTTTTTCTCAGGCTTAAAAAATTGAAGAAAAAAAAAAATTCAAACTTTGAGTGGCAATAGTGAAGGATTCTATAGGGAAAATATAAAATAATGCAGAACATATCAGAAGAAGATGGAAGGAATACACAGAGTCATTATACCAAAAATAATTGGTGGATGACCAATCATTTTTAAGAGGTTGCATGTGGTCAGGAACCCATGGTACTGCAGGACAAAGTGGAAGCTGCCTTGAAGGAATTGGCAAAACATAAGACTCCAGGAATTGACAGAATACCAATTGAGATGTTTCATTAAACAGATGCAGCATTGTAGGTGCTCACTTGTTTATGCCAAGAGACTTGGCAAACAGCTACCTGGCCAACTGACTGGAAGAGATTGATATTTGTGCCTATTCCCAAGAGAGGGGATCAAACAGAATGCAGAAAAATTATCAAATGATATCATTAATATCTCACACAAGTAAAATTTTGCTAAAGATCATTCAAAAGTGACTGCTACAACGTATTAATAGGAAACTGCTGGAAAACCAAGCCAGATTCAGAAGAGGGCGTGGAACCAGGGACATCACTGCTGACGTCAGGTGGATATTAGCCCAAAACAGAGAATACTAGAAAGATGTCTATTTATGTTTTACTGACTATGCAAAGGCATTTGACTGTGTGGAACATAACAGATTATGGATAACACTGTGAAAAATGGGAATACCAGAACACTTAATTGTACTCATGAGGAATCTGTGCATGGATCAGGAGGCAGTCATTCAAACATAACAAGGAAATACTGCTTGGTTTAAAGTTGAGAAAGGTGTACATCAGGGCTATATCCTTTCACCATACCTCTTTAGTCTCTATACTAAGCAAATAATCCAAGAAACTGGACTTTATGAAGAAGAATGTGGCATCACAATTGGAGGAAGACTCATTAATAACCTGCATTGTGCAGGTGACACAACTCTGCTTGCTGAAAGTGAAGAGGATTTGAAACATTTACTGATGAACATCAAAGAACACAGCCTTCTCTATGGATTGTGCCTCAACATCAATGAAACAGAAACCTTTACAACTGGATCAGTAAGCAACTTCATGATAAATGGAGAAAAGACTGAAGTTGTCCAAGATTTTGTTTTATTTGATTCTACAATCAACATCCATGGAAGCAGCAGTGAAAAAAATCAAAACATGCATTGTGTTGGGAAAAGCTGTTTCAAAAAACCTCGTTGAAGTGTTGAAGGGTAAAGATACCACACTGAAGACAAAGGTGTGCCTAACTCTTGCCATGGTATTTTCAGTTGCATCATGTGGCTGTGAAAGCTAGACAGCGAATGAGGGAGACAGGAGAAGAATTGATGTTTTTGAATTATGGTGCTAGAGATGAATATTGAATATACCATGGACTGCCAAAAAAACCCAATAGATCTGTCCTAGAAGAAGGGCTACCAGAGTGTTCCGTGGAAGCAAAGATGGCTAGATTGTGTCTTACATATTTTGGACATGTAGTCAGGTGAGACCAATCCCTGGAGAAGGACATCATGTATGGGAGAGGGGTGGGTCAATGAAAAAAAGGAAAACCCTCAACTAGATGTACTGACACAGTGTCTGCAACAATAGGCTTAAACATAAATAAGGTTGTGTGCCTGGCACAGAATTGGGGAGTGTGTCATTCTGTTGTACATAGGGTTGCTATGAGTTGGACCTGATTAGACTACACTAAACAACACATTGTCCATAGTTTGAGTACTCATAACACTTTTTTTTCCCCTTTCCTCTAAATACTTTTTTAAACTATGGAGTAAGAACTTTCTAGGTGGCCAATGAGCATCTCAGTCTGAGCTAACTTTTAGGTCTGGCAGAAAATTTCACCTTGCCAACTATGGGTTGTCCTCATGAAATACTAACTCAGCCTTTTGCTTCCCTTCCCAGGTCGATTTGATTCTTTCCTAATTTTACACCAGAGAGTATGACCCCATAGATTTGGGGATTGCAATTGAAGGACCGGGGCACAAAGGAAATAATTTTCCAATGTTCAGAACTACTTTCCTGCTTGTCTTTATATGGTGCCAACTACAAATCTTGAGAAAGAGTTCAAGTGACCTTAGAAAATGACCTGCTCTCTCAATTCCTACATCTGTAAAGTGAAAGCAATACTACCTTCCTTATCTACCTGCTTCACAGATTTTTGGGGAAAGAGGTACCATTACTATAAACAATAATTATTTTTAAAAAGATAGCAAAGCAATTAGAGGAGGTAAATAAAATACATTAACACAGGGTTTTCAACCTTGGTACTACTGACAATTAGGCCCATATATTTTTTAGTGGTGGAAACTCTCCTATGCACTGTAGAATGTTTAGCAACATCCTTGGTTTCTCCCTTTGAGATGCCAGCAGCACCTACCCTCCCGCGCCAAGTCATATCAATCAAGATGCCTCTGTACTTTGTCAAATGCTCCCTGGGGTGGGAGTAAAGTTTTCCTGGTTGAGACATTGTTCTAAAGGAGAAGCTGACTGGCTCCCACCTGAAAGCTGACACTGCCCACAGGCAGGTAGCTGTGGTCCTCCAGCATGCTCAGATACTCGGCCACTAAGGCAGCCGCGTGCACCAGGCACATGGCAGCCTCCGTGAAGCACTTCTTCTTAGTGTGTTTCTCTGCCATGTTCTGGAGCCAGGTCAGCCGCAGATCAGGAGACGTCTGGTAACTCTTAGCAATTCTGAAGACAGATTAAGAAACAGTTTCAAGGAGCACTGGTTAATGAAACTGCTCCATTATATGGGGCTACTTTTTTCTTCCAAGAGCCACCCACCCCCCCGCCATGATTTTTGACTCTCTCATCAGAAAATGAGAGAAAAGGCAAACATTTTCCTCCAGTTGTTTTCATTCCATGCCTAGGTTGTGCTGGACCCCAAGAAAGAACACTTAGTAAAAGCCTTAAGAGAAAAAATATCTGATGAAATGAGGTCTTTTGCATGGAACTCAAACAATTTTCTTTCTTTTCTTTCTGTCAAAACACTGGAACTAACTGAAGATGAAAGTACTACCATTCTTATGGTGTTGCATCAGAACACCTACCTCTTTTTCTCCTGAACAAGGACTTGGAGGCAAAGTTTTAAGCTATGGAGCAAAATATGATTTCAAAGGAAAATCGTATGTGTATAAATTTATATATTCATATATAAGTTCATATATATGATATCTTTATCTATACATATATATTCATATATATAAATTTATATATATTATTGTTAGGTGCTGTCAAGTCAGTGTCCAACTCATAGTGATCCTATGTACAAGAGAAGAAACATTATTGTCAGTGCTTCTCTGCTACTCTTAGGGTTTTTGATGGCGGATTGATTTTTGGGAGTGGGTTGCTGGGTCCTTCTCCCAAGCCTATTGTATCTGGTGTTTCCAGGTAGTTTCCCACCCAACTACTAACCAGGCCTGACCCTGCTTAGCTTCTGAGATCTGATGGGATCAGATGCCACAGTACTATGGCTGCAGGCTTATATGTATATATATATATATATCTACATATATGGCTGAATACATAATTCAGAATATATATAATTGGAGACATTGGAACAAAACTGTATAGGAAATAATTCATGTAACTGTTGCTAATTCTTCTTTTCTTCTCCTTCTATGTTTAAGAGAAAGTGATGTTATAAAATAGACACCTCACTTTAAATTATAATGATTTATATATGAGTCAACCTACTCTGAATGTGTAATTCCTACCAATTTCTGTATACATTCATGGATGTCATCCAGAACAGGTGTACCAGAGTTGCCTATGATAATTAGATTAGTAAGAACCCTGTAGTGACAAATCCTAGATCCCAAGTGATGCTCTTTTGCTGTCATCAGAAAAGTTTACCTGTACATGAGATCCATGAGCATCTCAGGATCTTCCTGAAATTCCCTCATTTTCACTGTGTCATATAAAATGCTATTCAGATTGCAGAGAAGTTCTTCTACCTGCAAAAACATTAAGGCCCCCCAAATAATCTTGGCTTTGTAGTTCATGATAAGAAGTTAGGATTACATGGACAGTATAGTTGGGAGCCACGGAAGGTTATGCTCAGAGAGAAGCAGAGAGGAGAGTGGTAGGGAACCCCACACTGGTTCCTCTGTGGATTTTGTCTATTCAAGTCCAGTTTCTTCTGATGTTCAGATGTGAGTTGGGCTTGGAATCCATGAAGCAGTCCTGCATCTTACGCGGTCTCCCTCTTTAACAGTTTGAACTGTTTAAATTAGTTTGATCTCGTTTCAATTATTTGCAACTGGAAAGTTCGAAAATCTACTCTGCAATGTTAGGACTTTTTACACCATATACTAGGCAGCTTAGGACTTTAGCCTTGGTTCCAGGTCTCTGAAGCTTCCTGGATTTTTGCAAGCCATTTATTTGCATTCTTAGAACTCCTTGTAAACATTTGTTCTTTTCTTTTCTTTCCTTTTCTTTTTTCCCCCCAGTACTTGGGGTTGAACCCAGGGCCTTGCATATACTTTGCAAGTGCTTTACCACTGGGCTGTACCCTCAGCCCATTTTTTATTTTATATCTTGAGATATAGGCTTGCTAAATTATATAGGCTGCCTCTGACCTCAAACTTGCAGTCCTCCTGTCTCTGCCTGCAACCACTTTTTCTTAATTACAAAAGCCAGTAGAGGAGTGGCCAGGAGATCATGCTGCACATAAACACTGAGAGACTGTGGCGTGGTCTACAGACACCAGCCAGTGGCACAGCTGCAGAATGTTGCCCTCTCCCATCTCCCAGGGCTCCTAAAATTTCCACCACTAGACTCGTGCCTCTATTACACTGTTAATCTTCTGCTTGGTCTTGCTGGTGACTATCTCTGCATAAATGATAAGACTGATTTACAGAACCATAGACAAGAGAAAATGACAGAGTTAGGATGTGGTGCAGGGGAGAGGAGAGAAAACAGGTTCTGAGAATGTGGATGCAACATTACTGGAGAAGGCAGGAGAGAGACCATGGGCTAACGGGGCTCTTAGACTAAGGGATGAAAGAAAAATTCACTCATTCTTTCATTCTCATTTAACTGGGAACCTGCCATGGAATCACCTAGGAGCTGGAGTTAAAAGAGAAAGGAAACGTGCTTTATCTTTCCATTATTCCATGGACATTGCAGTGGAGATGGGAGAGATGACTGTCCTCACAGGTTTCCTTAGGACTAATCTTGTTTACAAACTTGAACTTGGCCCTTCCTTCCCTTCCACTACTCACTAGTTAGGCTACTTCCTTTTCCATGCCGAACACATAATTCATTCTCACCTTTACTCCTTATTTCCCCCTGCCTGGACGAATCTTATCCTAGTCATTTAATCTGAGCCTCCCAAAGCCTCTCTGGGCCACCAGATTATTTATTATTATTCACCTCTTCATTTTTTTTTTTTTTTTGGTGATGGTGGGGATGGAACCCAGGGCCTTGCACATTCTAGGCAATTACTCTACTACTGAGCTACAGTCCCAGCCCACTGCCTCCCTCTTTCTAACATCATATAGCATTCAGTTTTTTTTTACCACACACTTAAGTATCAGTTGTTTTGTATTGACTCCTAATTATTTTGAGACAAAACTGTCCAAATAGACTCTTGCCATCTGGAAGCTAAGGACAGTAAAAAAAAAAAAAAAAAAAAAAAAAAAAAAAAATATGTGTGTGTGTGTGTGTGTGTGTGTGTGTGTATATACACATATACATATACATACATATGTACACACTATATGTATGTATATATATACATATATATATGGTCACACAAGTAGATATACATACATATACTTGCACTTGTCAGAGCATTGACAGCAAGGACATATTGGAAAGCAATAAAAATTTGCAAAGTGTATATATATATATATATACATATATATATATATATAGTATGTAAATTCTGTGTGTTTAAATGTGTGTGTATGTGTGTGTGTGTGTTTGAAACTGGCTAATCCCAAACTCATGCATAAGCCAAGGTATGCTTGTTGGTCTACCTGCATGGGAAAAGGAGTTGTTTGCATGGCCGTGTCCTCTTCTGAATAGGCCAAAATCGTCCTCAAAGATCTTCTCAGGTGCTCTTCATTAAAGTCTGGTGCTTTACCCACCAAAGATGCCAGAGACATGGTTACTTGCATTTTTACTCTTGCAAAGGTCTGCATCAGGGAAAAAAATGATGAAACAAATAAGAGACACTCAGCTAATAAATAATTGAAGGCAATAAGTCAGACACAAACAACTCCCCAATGTTTCTTTTATTCCTGTCTTAATCATTTCTACTTCTCTCAATAAAATGTGAGCTACACTTTGCCCAAGGTTCACTTTATTGCTGAAATGATTTGAATGGATAGTGTGCTCACATAAATCTGTCAGGCTTCCTTTAAATTTTCATTGAGGATTGGGCTGCCTCCATGCTGCAAGGCTGGAAGCACCTTATAAAGCTGGATCACAGGATATATCCTTTTGTGCTAAGATTCTCTTTTTCCAACTTTATTTAAACTGTAAACAGGAATGGCCAGCATTTCTGAGATTTTGGATTTTGAGTGGCAGCTTTTTGTTATTCCTTCCCTTCCAGGACCATGGAAAAAATATGGCTATTCAAGGGCCTGTGGGGAAGGTGTTAAAGGCATTTATATAGTTGTCCCTAATATATTCTGAGGACCAAAATTGGAGGTATAGCTCAGTGGTAGAGTATGTGCTTAGCATGTCCTGGGTTTAATCCCCAGAAGCCTGTCCTACCATAAGGCTGAATGCCAAAGGCTTCAAAGCTTTGCTTAACACTCAGGTCAAGATGATGCTGATTATCTACAATTATCTTCCACACATCATCCTGGGACCAGCCTGAACTGGTACTAATTCATAATTTAGAAACAGGACACAGTCTTCTGAATCCTTGTTGTTTTGTTGTTAGGTACCGTTCAGTTGATGTCGGACTCATAGCAACTGTACATACCACAGACAAAACACTATTGTCAGTGCTTCTCTACTATTCATAGGGTTTTCAATGGCTGATTGTTTTTTGGGAGTGGGTTGCCAGGTTCTTCTCCCAAGCCCATAGCACCTGGTGTTCCCAGGTGGTCTCCCATCCAAGTACTAACCAAGCCTCATCCTACTTTCTGAGATTGGATGGCATTGGACACCACAGTGCTATGGCTGCAGGCTCTGAAGCCTTAGCCTGTCTTTATTCCCATAGGTTTTAACTTTTTAACCTATATATATTCTTTGTGTCTTAGAGAAACATACTGGTGGAAGCCACTGCACTCTCCAGTCCCGAAAGTCACTTTCAGATGCAAATTCAGCTGAAAGCTGCTGTCCATCTATAGATTCAATTGTTTCCTTCTCATAAACAGAAGGAAAAGGTAATACTGCAGTTTTCCTCTCTGCCAATGCTCTGCATTGACACTCTCTCCTGATGCTGGGTTAGCCAGCTGCTCTGAGCTCTTACACTGGTGGCTCCAAAACTGAATCGCATGAGGAGGTAGAGCGTGGCACAGGCTTGGCTCCGGGTGACATCCATGCTGCTGCTGCAGTGGTGCAGCACTCGCTGACACAGGTCTGCACACTGTTCCACCTCCTCCTCGAACAGCAAGTCTCCAAACTAGGAGAGACACAGAGGCCATTAGGCATCACTTGGCACTTTCCCATGCTCTCTGGACTGGGTGCCTGTTGAAATATGCAAATGTCTGCTTGGGCAAGCAAAAAGGCCAGAAAAGGTAATGCATTACTCCATAAAGATAATGAGCTACATGAGTCAGAAGGTGGATTTAAGCAATGAAGTCAACTTAAGATTTAATTATGAACCACACAGCTAAGGTGAGGACTATATTATTAACTCCACTGTGAGACGGGTTGCATTCGCTGGTGAAGTCACAGCTTTGAAGGAATTACTCATGAGTTTCATGGGTTCCTTCGAAATTATTCGTCACTAAGGAAGACAATTATCCTAATAGAAGATAGCAGAAGAATTCCACTTTCTAAATTTAAAAGAGCTCATGTAGAAAGCACCTAGTGAGATTTCCCATAAAGGGGAAAAAAAATCTGCATTGACTATACCAACCAAAAAGATAAAGTATATTTTCAGGCTAGCAGAAATCAATTTCCTCAAAACCTCCTGGCATTTTATGACGAGAGTTTGTAAGACTTCCTAATGGAAGTCATGCATAGGATTTAATCTCCTTCCAATAAGGTATTAAAGAAAAAGGGTAAAATTACAAAGTTAATCAATTTTTCCTCTTATGACATAGACTTGCAGCAAACAGCCATTTCAAATTTCTATAGTTAGGCACACATTTCAAGTATGAGAGCCTCTGTCCTCTCCACAGTAACTTTCTACAGAATCAATGCATCTACTTTCTTCCTAGGAAGAATTAAGATGAGTGCTCTATGCTACTTAATAGACTCAATGGGATTTAGTTCACCTGAAGAGAGAAGTGAGCTAGATGAAAGTCTTACTCTTAATTAAGAGTAGGAAAACAAGTGTCCCGTGCTTACCTTGGCAATGAGGGCTCGGAGTGTTGCAAAGCAGTGAGTCAGGTAGGTGGTACTCTGATCACAACTCAGAGAATTCACCAGGACCCTTAGGACACCTCCCAGCAGGCTGTCTTTACAGTCTAGAGCTGAGCTTGCCTGGGGGATGGAAGAAAAGCATCACTGAAAAACTGCACTGTGCCAGTAAACAAGAGGGCTGAAGGCAGGAGAGGCTACTGACAATTAGCTTAGTGATTTGATGTTCCATTGTTCTTAGTTGAACTTAAGAGTTTGGTGAGACACCATATGTTGTTGTTGTTGTTGTTGTTGTTGTTGTTGTTAGGTGCCGTTGAGTTGTGTTTGATTCATAGCAACCCCCAATCCTTATAGGGTTTTCAATGGCTGATTGTTTTCGGATTGTCTTGGGAGTGGATTGCCACATCCTTCTCCCATTTTTATGGTGCTGGGAACCAAACCTGGGACCTCAGAGACTGCAGAGCAGCACTCTACCAACTGATCTAAATCCCAGCCCTGAAACACCATATATATCATCTTTAATGATCATGAAAGCTTAAGATCTACTTCTCAATGAGTTTATTTCAAAATTCTCAGTTGATTTGGGATTTGTGCCCACTTTAGGCTCTAAATGAAGTTTTAAGGCACACCTCTCTCCATCCGGTGCAATAGCTGTTGGAACATTCTCTCTTTGTACACAAGGCATACTTTTTTTGTGGGCTTCAAAACCATAATTGTGGGCTTCTCAGTACAATAGGGGCTGCTCGGTGATATCACTTTTTCTAAATATAAGTTTATGTATCAGCTACAGAAAGACTAAAATAACCAAGGGTAATAATCAATAAATTTCAGCTTTCTTGGAAAATTGCAAATACATTTTGAGGCTTGATGCTAGGACTATTGTTGTCATTGTTGTTAGGTGCCTTCTAGTTAGGTCCAACTCATAGAGACTCTGTCACTATAAGTACTACCTAACACTGTGCCATACACATGATCATTTTTATGTTTGAGCTCATTGCTGCAGCCACTGTGTTTCTTCTCATTTTGAGTTGAGCCACATCAGCAAATGGAGGTCCCAGGGGCTCTGCTTCATTCCCATCATTAAGTCAACACTACTTTGAGGAGGAAATTCTTCCCCATTTATCTTTTGAATGCTTTCCAACCTGGGGGGCAGCTTATATTCTAGCACTATATTTGACAGTGCTTCTCTGCTATTCATAGGGTTTTCAATAGAGCGTCACAGTTCAATACCCAGCACTGCAAAAATGGGAGAAGGATGTGGCAATCCATTCCTGAAGCAATCCTGAAACAATTAGCCATTGAAAACCCTATAAGGGTCACTATGAATTGGACCTGACTCAAAAGCACCTAATAACAACAACAACAACAACAACAATTGGTTGGGAGTAGGCTTCCGGTGCTCCTCCTGAAGCTCAGTTGAAACCTGCCCACCATGGGTGGCCCTGTGGGTATCTGAAATTCCTATGGCATAGCTTTCAGTATCACAACAACATACAAGCCCTCACAGCATGACAAGCTGACAGACATGTGGGGGTTAGGAATACAGCACTCAAAAATATTATGTAATGATACCATCAATGTGATGCCAAACATTTAGGTTATCAAAGATACTAAAGTCATCAAGTATACTTGAGTCACTCATGGATGCCTCAGTCCCTTACATAAAGTGGCATAGTATTTGCATATAACCTATACACATCTTTCCATATAGTTTAAATCACCTCCAGATTACTTATAGTGCCTAATATAAATACTATGTAAACAGTTGTGATACTATATTGCTTAGAGAATAATGATGAGGAAAAAATGTCTGTACATATTCTATACTAAGGCAAATTTTTCCTGAATGTTTTTGATCTATAGTGATTGAATCCAAGGATGGAGAATCCATGGATATGGAGGACTGATTATACCTTTTCACAGGAAGAATGGCAAATTCATGGAACAAATGACTTTCTTTCACAATTTCAGTCCAAAACAGATATAATTTCCTACACTTAACACTGCTTTTTACCTTATCTAGTCATAACAGCTCCCATAACTGACAGTGAGCATTATTCAATTGGAGTTGACTTATCAGAAGTCACCGAGTTATCATCTCTGATCCAGATACTAAAAACCATAAGCCTGGCATCCACATTATAACTTGGCACATACTTGGGCCAATTTAACCTTGAGGGTCGGCTCATCCAACACCCAACTCTCTCCAAGTGAGCAGCAAGTCAAAGAAGGCAGAAGAATGACTGGTATCTCTGGAATTTGTAAGGTGGATTCTATTGTAAATGGTAAACTTTCCAACTTCATTTTTAAAAAGGCATTTTGGAATCATGTTTATTTCTTTCATGATTTTGAAGACAGATTTCCTTTTTAAATTCTAGTAAACATACTCAGGTCGAATAGATCAGATCAGGTATTTGCTGTCCTCACCTGAATAATGTTTTCCTGCATGTCCAGGATGATTAAATTTGCTTCTGTAGCCAGATTGCCACTGATCAAGGCTTCTTGATCTAACTCTGCCTTTGTCCTAAGAAACAAGAAAAAGCCAAATTAAGACATAATCAAACTTGGCCAATTTCCAGTGATGGCAATCTATGCACCAAGCCATAAAAAATTCTTCCAAAATAGTCGACCTCGTGATAAAAACATAGCAGCTGACCTCAAGTAACTAAGTAGAGCAGATGCTGAGACTCAGGGCCAGTTAGAAAAATTGTCTAGGTAAAACCTGCATGTCATCCTTATCCCCACCATTATTAATAATGATGACAATTACAAAAATAACAAAATGGATAGAGAAGCAGGTATTGGTTGCTACTAAAAAATTAAGTAAACCCACCAGACAGTTGCCTAAACTTCAAGGCTGTGCCTGCATTTCATGCATGAAACCATCTGGATCTAAGTGAGGGGGAGCCCCTGCAACATGCTGGGGAGACTGGATGTGGTGTGAACTTAGCTAACAGCAATGCTGCTGGGTTAGAAAAGGGTGGTGCTTCACAACAGGGTCAAGGGAAATTCATTTCTGAACTTCCCAAAGACCACTTTGGGGTGGCTCAGTCAGGCGTAGGACCTTCTGTTCTTTTCCAATGGGAAGCAAAGTTTGCATTCCTGTGGGACAGATCATCTCACATCCCGCTGGACAGTACTTGTTATTATCACCTAGGAGGGAACGGGAAAGTGCTGTTTCTCTATGAGGGTTCATTAATGTGCTAATCCTTCTCCTCTCATAAAATCCACGTGAATCTGGAAGGGGATAAAGTAGTCCCCTCCTTATCCATAGCTTTGCTTTCAACAGTTCAGTTACCGTAGTCAACTTCAGTCTGAAAATATTAAATGCAAAATTCATGGGCTTTAAGCTGTGTGCTGTTCTCTGTGTAGTCATGCACCTTCTGGCCAGGTGAATCATTGCTTTGTCTAGTGAATACATGCTGTACTGCGACCCACCCAACAGTCACTTAGAGCTGTTTTGTTTATCAGATTGATTGTCACAGTATTAGTGATTGTATACAGGACTTGGTACACCTTATGTGGTTTGGGGGATCCATTTGGGTTCTTAGAATGTACCCCCGGTGGATAAGGAGTACTACTATATTTTGTATCACCATCTAGATTTGGTTTAGAGGAAAGAAAGGGGTGAAAAACTGACTTTCCCAACATGCCCTAGTGGAAAAGATGTTACCACAGGTGCTGGGGCATG
The DNA here is from genome assembly GCA_007922755.1 of Pedetes capensis. Lineage (NCBI taxonomy): Eukaryota > Metazoa > Chordata > Mammalia > Rodentia > Pedetidae > Pedetes > Pedetes capensis. The sequence continues at coordinate 69,380 of VMDO01000905.1, read as the reverse complement.
ATGCTATGGACTCAAATGTCTTGGACTAGGATTACCACTTAGCTGTTCTCTATTCTCCTTTATCCCAAGAATGTGGGCATTGCAATTGCTTATATACACTGAGTGCTCAGAACAGTATTTCTGTGTAATTTTACTATTTTCACACTTAGGACAGGCTCTCTGGTCCTAAGCCATTTGACATTTTTTTCTCTTTCTCTAAGTGATAGTATTTGTGTAAAATAAGTGAAATCTAAAAGCTCATTTTTATTTATTCATTTGTAGGTTTAAATTTAGAGCAAATGCTATCTGATAGAAATATAACAGGTGCCACACATCTTTTTATATTTTGTGGTAGTCAGTCACACTAAAAAAGGCAAAAAGAAAAGGATAACATTAGTTTTAATCTATTTAATTTAATCTAATATAGCAAAAATACTGTCAATGTGTAATCAATATAAAAATTACTAGTGGCAAATATTTTTTACTTATGCTACATCTCAAGTTGAGCTAGCTATATTTTAAGTGGGGCTAGGATTTAGCTCAGTTGGTAGAGTGCTGCTCCACACTCTCTGAGGACCCAGGTTTGATCCCCAGCACTACAAAAATGAGAGAAGCACCTGGCAACCCACTCCCGAAACAATCATCCACTGAAAACCCTATGAGGGTTGCTGTGAGTCAGACCTGATGTGACCGCACCTAACACTACACTTCAAGCACCAACAGCTACATGTGACTAGTGGCTATTATAGTGACAGTACAGACTAGAGTGATCTAATCTGTGTTTTTTTTTTTTCCAATTCTTATTATGGTGAAATACACATAACATAAAATTTACCATCTTAACCATTTTTAATTGTACACATCAGTGGTAATACATACATTCAAATTGTCCTTCAACCATCACCACCACCAATCTGGTATTTTGAAAAGCCTGCCAGCTATTCTCACTCTAGCAGTAGTTCTCAGACTTGGCTCCACAATACAATCACCTGAGGAGTTTTACTAAATACTGATTCCTGGGTCCCATCACTGGAGATTGCAAATTAATTGCTTTGGGATACCTTTGGGCACTTTAAAACAGGGAGTTGAATTTTGTCTATCTATCTATCTATCTATCTATCTATCTATCTATCTATCTACATATCTATCTTTTGTAGTGTTTTGCAGTGGGGTCTCATTGTGTAGCTCAGGCTGGCCTGGAACTCTCTATGTAGACCAGGCTGGTATCACTCTTCCTGCCCTGTTGTTGTTGTTGTTAGGTGCCATCGAGTCGGTATCCGACTCATAGCGACCCTCACAGGGTTTTCAATGGCTGACTGCTTCGGGATTGCCTTGGGAGGGGATTGCCTTGGGAGTGGATTGCCAGGCCCTTCTCCCATTTTTGCGGTGCTGGGAATCGAACTCGGGATCTCAGAGACTGCAGCGCAGGGCTCTACCCACTGAGCTAAATCCCAGCCCCTTCCTGCCCTAGCCTCCCAGAAATAGGGAACTTTAAACATACCCCAGGTAAGTCTAATGTACAACCTAGGTTGAAAATTACTGTTTTAGCTCACTGTAGTGGCGCACACCTGTAACCCCAGAGACCTGGAAGGCTGAGGCAGGAGGATTGCAAGTTCAAGGCCAGAGGTAGCTTGCCTAACCTAGGGTCTCCAAGTGAAAAATAAACAAGGGCCTGGAGATGCAGCAAAGTATGTGCAAGGCCTTGGGTTCAGCCCCCATCTATCACACATGCACCCACTCACAAAAAGAAAGAAAGAAAGAGAGAAAGAAAGAATTGCTGCTCTAAAAGAAATAGTGCCAAAATAATTGAAAAGCAAACTGAAATAAAAAGGGGAAAGATACCACTATAATAATTACAAAAAGTTTTCTACATAGCTAAGTTGAGCAGTTATAATTTTTCAATGACATAGTCCTGAAGGTTTGCAGATCTGCAGCATTCATCCTGACAATGAACAGCCTGTCAGGTAGCTCAGAACTGAGAACTAACCTGGAGAGAATTGATAAGCCCTGCATGACAAGAGTCAATATTGTGTTGTTGCTGCCAGCAAAAGGTAAAAGGTTTCCCGAAACATCACTTTATATAGCTGGCCCTAAACATGCCTTGTTAGGTTCTTCTTTTAATCTCATAGAATAGATGACCTAATCATCTCAGCAGTTCCAGATCCATTACATGCATATTTTTGTTGTTGTTGTTGTACACTGCCTCTTCTAGATTGTACAGACTCTCAGAACCAAGTATCTTATAAATCAGTTTAGGAAACAAGAGTAAAATACTCAAAGCAAATAGATATTATTAATAAGATGAACAACTGGGTTTCTACATAATAAAAATGTGTTAATCTATTTGAAGTTTTAAAATAAAATTGACTCTCAAAAGTCCCATAAGTGGGACAGGATGTATTATTCTTATGGTAATAGCAAATATATTGACTAATATTTATTTACAGAACAACATTGCTAGTCAAGTCTTCCTATCTTTCCCTATGATGGGTGCTTCATACACCACAGAGATATACGACCTATCCTTTGTCAAGTGTGTGTGGAATTTTTAACCATTCAATGTTTTGCTCAGGGAAACTTGGGATTCATTAGATTACTTGTTAATAAGACACTGAGGAGATATGTACTATCTATTCAAATATATTTAGTTTTAGCTCTCATATGTCCAAACTGTTGCATCTATAGCTCTCTCTGTAAATGACATATATTGCAATCTGAGCAGGATTTTTCTTCTTTCATTTCTTTACAACTTTTTTCTAACTATAATATATATCAAAATATAAATCCATTGTAGGAAATACACCAAAGTATAGAAAAGAAAACATTGATTGCCCATATTCTCAACAGAAAAAAAAAAAAACCAGGATTAATATTTTGGTAAATTTCTTTTTAGCCTTTTAAAAATGCATTTACCACATGTAATTAGAGATTATACTCTAAAACCAACTGTCTGTCCTGCTTCTATTCACTTAATTATTTCATAATTATTTCCTGTGTCCTTAAATGACTTCAAAACATTTTAACAATAACCCAATATTTTATATTTCCCTATTCTTGAGCACTTACAATGTTCCTCACTTTTTAGACAATTTCAAGTAATGGTGGCATCAATATCCCTGAATACACATCTCTATACCCACTTCCATAATCGAGATATAGATTTAAAATTACATGTTCTTGGGTACCTTGTCTTCCTTTCTGTATTTCCCTGATCCCTACCAGCTGCTTGCATTAAGCTATCTGAGGTTACTAAGTACTAGGGATTTTTTTTTTTTTTTGACTGTGGACTTTTTTTTATTTTGTACGATGTTTTATTAGTATTTTTTAGTGTATTATGACATTTTCGTACATGCATATCACTACACATCGCCCATGTTCACAAATGCTTATCAATGTGATACATTTTAAGAACTATCTATATCTTTGAGCACCCTGTGTCCCTGGATAACCATATTTACACAGACAGCGATGTTTTATTTTCTTACCCTTAGAAGGATATAGTTGTCTCAGTAATACAAGTAGCCTGGGAAAAATAGTTTTGGACTTAAAAGTAGCATAAAGTTGTTGAGTGACTCACTTATCTAGCTTCTCATTAGCTTGCCGCCAGTGTGTCTGTTCTTTCCTCCATCTCAAATTTTCATTTAGGCCTGGAAATCGGTCATTCCCTAGGAGTTAAGGAATGCATGGTAGGAATTTGATTAGCAAGAAACCTTCCAAGATAACCAGAAATTCCGTCCCAAGCTCAATGGAGAGGACTCAGCATATTTCTCCAGTTAATTAGGGCCTGTGGAGGCAGCTGCCAGGAGACGAAGCTGCCATGCTATGTCTGGGCTGGTCTCTCCCTGACTGACAGGCAAGAGCCCTGAAAGACATCCTGCTTTCTAGGGAGTCGGGAAGCATATATTTCATGAACAGGGGTTTCCCGTGAAACTCTGGATTCTCACTGAATTAATGGGAAGGAGAGAGGAGGTGTTGAATGAAGGTTCCTGACCATCACTGAAAATGCTGAGCTCTCTCCAAGCTGTGTCCCATCAAGTAGGATAAGCTATCACACTTTTACTGTGAGCCCACTAAATAAGACCAACAACACCCGGCATTTTATCTAGAGTCTCAGCTTTCTCAGGTCACTCTGGATATGACAGGTGCCTTGGAGGACTGGAACACTCTGACATGACATGAGGGAATTGGCTCTATACCAAAACTATTGTGAATGACTTTGGGAGATGATATTGGGTCTCAAGTTCTTTAGTTTCTTGACAATGTTCCAGACAGAGTAGTTAAATGTCCCTTACAGTGGCCTCAGCTGTGTCTCATTCTTGGATGTGACCTTTATTCACTACCAACTTTTCATTAAAGCATGCCACTTGGGGACATTTTCAAAATTCTCTGATTTCAGACCAGCAACTCTCCTTTAGAGGCACAGGGCAAACACTGATACATGTCCTGCATGGAATTATAGGAGCCGCGCTCTCTAATAGTGCTATGAATGTCTCAAGGGAGCAACCCCTGGGGGACTTTCCTTTCCACAAGAGTGCGAAACTGTTCAACAGAAAGGCTCACCCAACTCACCTGGAGCCCGGCAGCGGCGCATCATCTCCCCTCTGGCCCCTTCCCCACGGAGCAAAGCCTCTTCCAGCCTGGCCTTGACATCCCTTGACTTCTGTAGGACTTGGGTACTGACTTTGTCAGAACTCTGTTTTCCCTGGACAGGACAGAGGCAGATGACATTCAGTTTGGTGAGAGCTCTGTTGATGGGGAGAGTCATCAAAACAGAACCTTCTATGGTTGTGCCAGGCAGTTTTGACGTGCACTACACAGGGAAACTGTTCTGGGGGATCCTAAGGCTGAAACCCTGTCAGCAGAAACAGGGCCCTCTGCACAAGGCAGTCAGTGATCCTTTCTCTGTGGGATGATCAGGTCTATAGTTGCAAACAGGCTATGGATTTGAAACCAGAAACAGGAAAAACTAACAATGCTGCTGTTGTCCAAACAAAGGGGAAGAGAAACAAGACATGACTGAACCTGGGAGATAAAAGGCTGGCATAAAATTGAGACATCTCACACTTACCTTGTACTCAAAACAGGAGACACAGATGAAAAGCAGGTCTAAAATCCTGTTTAGTTGCATGGATGGCAGATCAGCAATCCACTTCCTAATGAGGCTCTGATCAGCATTTTTCATGATCCACAGGAAACAAATCATGAGGTTGCGGGTGGTGTCTGCATTCAGCATGTTGTATTGCTTATACGGCTGGAAAGAGGCAAATTAGGGGATGGAGGCCAGGGAAGAAGCTGAACAGCAGAAAAACTGAAAGCCTAAGGGATGTTAATCTCTTAGAACATAGTGCCTACTTCTTTGGCTGGGCATCTGTGTCTAGTAGCCCTGCCCTCCCTAGGCAGGGGAAGCTCAGTGCTTGGAGCTGGGCTGCTAGCAAAATGGCTCACCTGGGGCAGCATTTAAGCCAGGTCACTAGCCACAGAACTAAGTACCCTCTGTCTAGGAGCCGTGTGGTCTGGTGATTTGCTCTGGATCATAATCGTGCTTTTCAATCTCAATGATACAAAAGGGCTTCCTTGTTGTTAAGATCTTTAAGTATTTCTCTTTCAAGCCAGACAATGGAGGGTTGGACTTATAGAAGAGAAGTAGCCTGGCTAGGCGCCACAAATAACCTAACTACTCATGATTCAGCCTCTGTGTGATATTGTCCTAATTATAACCTAAGTGTCATGAACTGCTCAGCAAATTAATCAAATCCATCATAAGTTAGTGGAGTCCTTGACAATGGGATTTCAGCCATAATTTATGTTTGCCTAAGGGTTGGTGTGGGCACTCAGGCCATTTGCTACAATAGTCTGGCCACCAGTGTTCATTTTAAGGTACTGAGCACACTTTCTGTAACCTATCACATCAACACAAAAACAACATGCATCTGCACCCTTGGTTCATGTGGTATAGCTAATATCCAGTGGAATGTGGTGGTGAAACTACAATGAGGTATCTGTGAGTTACGTGATGGAAATGTTAGTTTTAGAAGGAAATAACAGAGATTATGAAGTTACTTTAACTTGAGTTATTCTGAGTATGTTGACAAGAAGCAATGAAATCTTCAGATACAACTTCACATAGAATATGTTCCAACAGGTGGATTTTGGCTTCTGAGTTTCCTCCTTACAGGCAAATAATATAAAAGGCGCACACTGCCTCAAGCAGGTAACTTTAGTAAGGCAGATATTAGAAAGGTAGAGGAGGCCATAAAACACTGTATTTATCAAACCATAAGATCAGTGATGTCAAATCTCAAACATCCTTTCTCCTCACCACCTTGCCTCCCTAACCCTCCTTGGGATGGAAGGCTGCAAAGTGCTGGAGGGAAAAGAAGAAAATCATCTAGCAGAGTTGGATCAAGATCCTGTCTTCTCAGAAGAAAACCAGTTCTGTGCAGATGAACACCTAAGTGCAAAATTAAATTGAGCTGGAGGACACAGTGCTGTTTTGATAAGGGACAGTCAGAGATCATCAACAAATAGATGAATCCTACCTGAAGTGAATCAGAGCATGTATTCCCAAAGGAGCCCTGCATTAAGCCCACAGAGTATGTGCAAAAGGACAGAGCCAAACTATGGTAATCTTAGGTTCCCTGAGGATCTCAGAAGCTGAAGTCTCATACCTAAGAAGCACTAACTCCAAGCTTCTGATCCATTTAATTTTTTCTTTTTATATTTTTTAAGTTTTTTTTTTTTCATTGGAGGTAGACACTGTATGACTAATAAACTCATAGAATAAGCCCAGCCTAAGACTTCAACATAAGGAAGGTCTGGTTCAATCTCCTTTGTAATGATCGCAGATTTCCCAAGTTCCTAGCTTTCTGAGCCTTGAACTCGGCACCACTGAGACTGGCTGAATCTGAGTTGTAGATCTCTTGCAGTTGCCAGATCTCTTTCTGATCTGTGTGTTCCTCAGCTGCTGGCCTCATTATGATTCCTTCCAGCATAATGAGGAGGCAGAAACCAACCCTGCTTGCTCTAAGCTGGGTTCTGCCATCAAAAGAGGCAAGAAGTTGCAAACAAAAAATAAACCAGAGAAATATGCACCAACATACCAAGGAAGATAGCATCATTCCACTTGTCTTCAAATTAAAATGATTCCCTGCTATGGCTAGGGCCACGTTCTGGTTAATTGCACTGGCCCCATCTTGTTCTTCATCAGAACCATTGGTGCGGCTTTTCCCACTACGAGCATCCGCAGCTGCAATTAAAACATCACCGATGAAGTCAAGCCAAAGATAACATCTTCCCAAGTCCTCTACCCGACACTCAATGACTGACTGAGACTTCTTAGTCACTTTAGTCAGCACGGTAATTTTAAACCTGATGTTCAGCATTATCTGCTGTTATCTATAGAGAAATGCAGGCAGGCTAAAAACAAGAGACAAAATGTTGATGAGCATAAGAATAGGCTAGAAATTAATTTTTCAAATTGTGAAAATAAACCTTTCAAAGCTTTTATAATACTTTTCAGTGATACAATGTTTTTAATTTATTCATTTATTTTACATAGTGATCAAATAGAAATGAACCTACAGTTACAGAATTAAGCAAGTACCTATTAGAATAATAAGCTATAATCACAAGTTCAATTTATTAAATTTCAAATGTTTGAAGTGAAAGTTAACTTGCTGTCTCTATATAATGTAGACATCTATATTTATGCTAACGACTAAATGTATGCAAACCAAAAAAGGATCAGCCATGTAAAAGGCTGATTTTTAAGAATGCTACCAATTACATATATAGAAACTCTTCAGGTAGTTCTTGGAAAAGTGTATTAAAATTCTTGATCCTGCCTGGTTCACCAAAAAACTCATATTTTATTAGACTTGCCAACACTGTAGCAATTTGGACTTTCAAATTTTCAGGAAAAATTGAATGTAGACAGAATTTCATCTGCTAAAGTTCTGAAAACAGACTCAACTTTTAGAAGTAATAATTCACTTTTATGTTTTAGGGCAATTGGATTGTTAAATACATAATGAAATAAATAGCACATGGAAATTATGCAAGATCCAATTACATTATTAAGACTAGTGTGAGGGTATGCTCTTATTTCTCCTTAATATTCATAGGGCCTTTCTTACAAGAAAAAGAGGAAAGGACATAAACATTTGCTGTACAAAATGTTTCTATAGAAGTTCTTTAGTTTCATCTTTATTTTAACCCCAAGAGGTAGGCATCATTACCATATCTTTAGTTTACAGAAGAAGCAAAAGCACTGAAAACCTAAACTTGTCAAAGGTCACATAAGTAATAATTGTGGCCTAAAATTGAATTCAGATGCACCTGTTCTTAAAAGACTATTTCCTTATGAGTTTATCAGGAATATTTTGTATTATTTTCCTTCATTATGACAAAATGCCTTTGACACGATGACCATAAAGTTCAACACATTTGCAAAGCAACCTCTGTGGTCTGAAAGACTCAATGATCAAACACTGAAAGGCTCTGATTCCAACAGACTGATTTGGAAAATTCTGTTAACAGGAAGTTTTGGAGAGTATGTGCTGACATGCTTTCCTGCTTTGGGAACAAATAAATCATAGCTCTTCAAATGAAGCATTCTAAAACCTTTCCAGCAAGGATCCTCCAAGTGGGTTGCAAGGATCCGTATGTTTTGAAGACCTCTGTGTTTTCAGTCGCTCTCTAACAGGGCGCTCCTGGAGGAAGCTCTTCATCTCCTTGTGTGGCTTGCTCGCTCCAGTGTGCCAAGCTGTTTCTGTAATTTCCTTGCCTTTGTGGTCAGGTAGAACTTCACAAACTCTATTCCTGATCACTCATTCTTTTTCGTAGTTTGCTAGGGATTTTTTTTTCCCCCCAGAAAGGAAAGAATGACTTCCATAGAAATTGAAGGTCATAGGTGACTAGTCTAATTTTTTAATGAGTAATTGTCATCATAATGATTTTAGAAATAATTTAGATCCAGGTGCCATGGTTGTTGTTGTTGTTAGGTGCCGTCAAGTTGGTGTCTGACTCTTAGCGACCCAATCTACAACAGACGATAGGCTGTTGTGCTTCTCTGCTACTCATAGAGTTTCCAATGGCAGGTTGTTTTTTGGGAGTGGGTTGCCAGGTCCTTCTCCCAGGTGCCATGGTACATGACTGTAATCCCAGTGTCTTGGGTAGCTGAAGCAGGAAGATCTTGAGTTTGAGGCCAGAGGCAGTCAGGGCAGCTAAGTGAAACCTTGTCTCAAAATAAAATATAAAAAGGGTACAGCTCGGTGGTAGGGCATTTGCCTAGCATGTGTGAGGCCCTGGGTTCAACTCCCCAGTACTGAAAAAATAAATAAATAATAGAGAAATAATTTAATCACACATGACATTTCATGTGTGAAGAAGTGGGAAAACTGAGAAGGTTCCAAGATGCCAAAGATGACTTCCTGTAAGGATGGCTGGGCTCAGGTGAGAGTCCCCAGACCCCAGGATCCTGCACCCCCAATAGAGCAGCACGGTAATTTCTGAGAACCTCTCATGAGCTGGAGGAAAAGCAAGAATACTCTGAAGTGATCAGAATTGTGGGAGGAAGCGAAAAGGATAGACCAATGGATGGTCTTCTCAGGTCTCATAAGGAGTTTCTCTACTTGTTTTTAAAATTTTTCTTTTCTTTTCTTTTTTCTTTTCTCTTCCTTCTTTCTTTCCTTCCTCTCTCCCTGCCTTTCTTTATGAAGTGCTAGAGATGGAACCCAGAGCCTGTGCATGCTATACAAGTGCTCTACCACTGAGCTACATCCCCAGCCCTGAAGTTTCTCTATTTGGGGAGGAGGATGCACGCGCATGCGTGCGTGTGTGTTTCCACCTACGCTCTCTAATCTATACTGTAATATGTAGTAAATAGATTTAGGAATGGAAAAATCTCCTTTAAGAAAGTTTATCCTGCCGGGCACAATGGTGCACTCCTGTAATCCCAGTGACTAGGGAGACTGAGGCATGAGGATCACAAATTAGAGGCCAGAGGCAGCCTTCACAATTTAGTGAGATCCTCCTTCAAAATAAAAAGTAAAAAGCCAGGAGCGGTGGTGCATGCCTATAATCCCAGCAGCTCAGGAGACGGAGGCAGGAGGATCGCAAGTTCGAGATGAGAGGCAATCTGCGCATTTAGCAAGACCCTGTCTCAAAAAGGTCAAAAAAAAAAAAAAAAAAAAAAAAAAAAAAAAAAGAAAGGGGCTGTGGTGCAGCTCAGTGGTCCAGCACTTGCAAACCATGCAAGCGCAAGGTCTTGGGTTCAACCTCCAGGACTGCAAAAAATAAAATAAAATAAAATAAAATAAAATAAAGTAAAGTAAAGTAAAAAAAGGGGCTGCAGGTGCGGCTTAGTGGTAGGGCACGCGCCAAGCACACACAAGCCCTGGGTTCAACCCTCCAGTATTTGGGGGAGGGGAGAAAAAGAAAAGGAAAAGAAAAGAAAAAAAGAAAAGGTTTATCCTTTCCCCTTGTTAAGCAAGAGATACAGAGCTCTGACTGGCTTCTTGGTGCCAAAGGCAAAATTTCTCTGGTGTGGCAGAATTTCCTAATACTGAAAGATACCATGATTTTTTTGTTAGTTTGGTTTCATTTGAGACTGCTTTGTTGCTTAAACATTCATAAAAGAAAACTGAAGGAACATCTTCATTTCAGGGTAGGAGAACAGTGATATTCCATCCTTTATGGTGCACAGCATTTAAAGTTCATCATACACTAGCAGATCAATGAATGAAGAACAAATAATTTCTCAACAAAAACATCCTATGGTTATGTCCCTTAAGAAAGAATTGATTGGGGCCTCTGTTAAAAAGGTTTCAGGATCACTGCTGTGAAGCATCACTCATACAAGCCCATTAGCACTAGAACTCATGAGAGACCTCATTCCAGGGGGTGCATTTGGTAGGGTCCCTCATCAATCCAAGGAAGGAAACAGAGGGATTCTTACCTGTGAAGTCATAGAGCTGTGGCAAAGCATCCAAAATGATGCCAACCAAAGGCAGGTAAAGGGTGGCAATTTTGATCTTCACCTCTGGTTTTACACATCGTGGATCCAAGTCGTGAGAACTCAGCAGGCTGTGGATGGCACTGACAGCTTTCCTCTGCACTTTGCTGATTCTGTTGGCATAACACAAGAGCTAGAGGTTATAGTGAAGGCATATGGGGGAAAACATGCCCTTAAAGAGTCATCAAACCTAAATAATGAGGTGACAATGGGAAAATTGAGCAAAATAGGGTAGAAGTACCTAGCATCCAGAAAGAGACTATATGTGTTATAATCCTCTGTTGTTTGGCATCATGTTTTCAAGTTTATTATGTAGAAGATTTATTCCTTTTCATTACTGAATTATATTCCATTGTATAGCTGCACCACATTTTATTTATCCATTCATCGATTGATGGGCATTTGGATTGTTTCCACTGTGGGGCTATCATGAATTATGAATTCTGCTATGAATATTCATACACAAATTTTTGTGTAGATGTAAGTATTATTTCTCTTGGGCATACACATCAGAGTGTGGTAACTCTATGTTTAACCTATAAAGGTACCAACAAATTGTCTTCAAGAGTGGCAACACCATTTTACATTCCTACCAGCAAGGTATGCATAGTCCATTTTTTTTCCTTGCCAAGGCTCTTATGCCTATTTTCTTCTTCATGTTCATCTTCGTGTTTTGTAGTGCTAGGGATTGAACCCAGGTCCTCATGCATGGTAGGCAAGTGTTCTATCACTAAGCTGCAATTTCCAACTTTTTTTTTTTTAATTATAATCATCCTAGTGGTAGGAAGTGGTATTTAATTGTGGTGTGATATGCACTTGCCTGATTGTTAATGTGCTTTTGACCATATCTTTGGAGAAATGTCTACTATGATCTTTATTTCTTTTTTAAAAAAAACTAAGTTACAGCTGGGTGTGGGTGGGCACACTTGTAATCACAGCACGTGGGAGGCTGAGGCAGGAGGATTTTAAGTCCAGCCTGGGCTTAAAGAAGAAATAAAAAAAAAGCAATCAAGCAAACAAAAACACCTCAAAATATGTCATTTTATTACTGAGGTATAATATTTAAAAAAATATTTCAGACACAAGCCCCTTCATGAGTAAATCTATGACTTACAAATATTTTCCCCATTCTGTAGGTTACCTTTTCATTCTTTTGATAGTGTCCTATGAATCACAGATGTTTCAATTTTAGTGAAGTCCAATTCATTTTTTGTTGCTCATACTTTTCTTGTCAGATCTAGGAAACTATTGTCTAGTCCAAGTTCATGAAGATTATCACTATGATTTTGTTCAAGTATTTTATAGTTTTAGCTCTTAAACTTCAGATCTTTGATTTATTTAATTTTTGTATACTGTGTGAGATAGGGGTTCAATTTCATTCTTTTGAATGTGGATATCCAGTTGTCTCAGCAACATTTGTTAAAAAAACACTTTTTCCCCACGGAATTTTTTTGAGCACCTTTGTCAAAAATCAACTGACTATAAATGTTAGGACTGATTTCTGGACTCTTAATTTGGTTTAATTGATCTATGTGTCAATCTGTATTTCAGAACTCCATAGCCTTGAGTCAGTCCTTTCTCTTTCTCTCTCTCTCTCTCTCTCTCTCTCTCTCTCTCTCTCTCCATCTTCCTTCCTTCCTTCCTTTTCTCTTTCTTTCTTTTCTCTTTTCTTTCCTCCCTCCCTCCCTCCCTCTCTCGCTCTCCCTCTTTCTTTCTCTCCTCTCTTTCTTTCTCTCTCTCCCTTCCTTCCTTCCTTCCTTTCTTTCTTTCTCTTTCTTTCTTTCTTTCTTTCTTTCTTTCTTTCTTTCTTTCTTTCTTTCTCCTCCCCCTTTCTCTCTTTCTTTCTTTTCTGTCTTTTCTTTCTTTCAATGTAGTACTAGGAGATTGAACGCAGGATCTCACATATGCTACTCCAGTGTTCAACCACTGAGCTACATTCTCAGTTCCTTTCATTTTTTATTTTGAAATAAGATTTCACTAAGTCACACAAGTTGGCTCTGGCCTCAATGCTATATCCTACTGCCTCAGTTTCCTGAGTCCCTGGGATTATGAGCATGCACTACCATGTCCAGCTTTAGATGATCTTTATTTCCTTGTTTTTTGCCCTAGATAGAACTTCTACTAAATGTTGAACTGAAGTGACAAGAGTGGCCATTTCTATCTTATTCTTGATCTTTCTGTCTTTGTAAGTATTAGGTTAGCTGTGGGTTTTCCATAGAGGCCCTTATTCACACTAAGGAAATTCTCTTATATTTGTAAACTATTAATCAGGAAGGGGTATTTGATTTTATCAAATGCTTTTTCTGTGTCTACTGAAATGATTGTGTGGTTTTGTCCTTTATTGACATGATGCACTAGATTAATTGAATTTCTGATGCTAAAGTTATTTTTGTATTCCCGGGATAAATCCTATTTTTCCATGATGTAAAATGTTTTTTTATATGTTGCTGCACTCCATCTGCTAGTATTTTGTTGAAGATTTTATATCTGTATTCATCAGACCAATAATGGTCTACAGTTTTCTTTTCTTAGGGTGTCTTTGATTTTAGTTTCAGAGTATTGTTGAATTTGTAGAATGAATTGGGAGTGTTCCAACCACCTTTTGGAAGAGTCTGTTAAGAATTGGAGTTAATTTTTCTTTAAATATTTGGTAGAATTCCCTAATAAGCTCCCTGGTTCTGGACTTTTCTTTGTGGGAAGCTATTTTTTTTTTTTTTAATTACTAACTCAATCTCTTAACTTGTTTTAGATATTGTATATCAGATTTTCTACCTCTTCTTATAGTTAATTTGAGCAATTTATCTTTTTCAGAATTTATCCATTTAATCTAGACAATCTAATTTGTTGGTGCACAGTTGTTCATAGTATTCCTTTAAAATATTTTTATTTCTCTAAAAACTATAGTGATGTCTCTATTTTTGACATTAGTCATTTGAGCCTTCTTGCTTTTTATTTTTTGTCTTGCCAATTTTATTGATATTTTCAAATAACAAGCTTTTGTTTGCTGATTTTTCTCTATTGTTTTTCTATTCTCCATTTCATTATTTTGGCTGTAATCTTTATTATTTCCTACCATCTGTTCTCTTTGGATTTAGTTTGTTCTTCTTTTCCCAGCTCAGTATATATTATTTTGACATTATGTTAAAACCATATACATACTTATCTATTCAACAACAGTAAATTGAAATAAAAATAAAAATAGGTCATATTCATACCCCAAAGAAATGAATTCTAATGTCTACCAAAAACTATATATAGGAATATTCACAGAAGCTTTTTTTCACAATAGCCCCAAACTGGAAGCTTCCAAGTATTAATTTATAGTAGACAAGCTATATAGAATATTTACACAAAAGAACACTACATATAGTTGAAATTAAAAAATCAACTGCTGATGTATGCAACCACCCTGAAGGTTCTTATAGGTAAAATATTTAGCAAAATAATATGAAGTTCAACAGTAGGTGATATCAGTCTCCGTAATGATAAAGGTCAGAATAACGGCTACTTGTGGGGGACTGTGGCTGAGAGGGGCAACAGGGAATAATCTGGGGTGACGGAAATACCTTATATCTTGGCCTGGCTGGTGGTTAACAAGAGTATTGATAAGTAAATGTTAACTGCACTTTACACTTAAGATTGGAGCCCTTTACTGTGTACAAATTATGCCTCAATAAAAAGTAAATAAAATGAAGAATCCAGTAGAGTGGGTAATCTCGCTATAGAAGTCCAGTTTTAAAAATACACTTTTTTAGACATGCACATAGAAGGAAAGCCACTGGTGTGTGTGTGGGTCATGAACAGGTAAGGAAGGAGTGGAATACGAGTAACATACAATGAAATGCATGTATGGAAAAGCATAATGAGACCCATTTAGTTGTACTTTAAAAATTACCAATAAAATAAGATTACTGAAAAAAGTTAAAAGGCAAAAAAAATCCCTTTCTCTTTTAATCAAAATAATTCTACATCAGAATACCAGGTTAGGTGAAAAATATTAACCAAAATTTCAAATGACCGAGATTCTTACACTATGACTAAAATTGTTGTTGTTAGGTGCCGTCAAGTCGGGTCTGACTCATAGACAAATGCAAACTGCACTACAGAAGGTGCTCTTGTTCTGATTTCCATCTTAGTCCATTGTCCTGGCAGTGGGTTATGTTTTGAATGAAGCATTGTAATTGCTAGCTTTGTTCAAAGATGCTAGGCAATTTCCAAATACTTGAAAAACACTGTGGATTTAATGATTCGCTGACCTCTATGGATATATCCAAGTATGAGGGTTCCAGGAAGACCCATCTTCCAGCAGCTGTGACTTCTTGTAAGAATCTGAGGACAGATGTACCCCCCTGGCCCTTGCCCCATGGTCGGGGTGTGTGTGTGCAGCAGGTCTTGGTGAGTCTATTAATTGTCTTGGCAGCAAAAGGAAGTGCTGATCAATAGGAAGTTTTGTTAAAGATTGAAATTTTTTCTGAGGTTTAAGCTCGCATACTAAAGTCATGACAATATTTCTAATGACTTTCTAGGAGAGTAACTGACAACTCAGCAATCAGGGATTATTGTGTTGACAAAAGAGTGACTCTTAATTAGTTACTCTCTTGGGGGTGGAAAAGGTACTCTGTGTGTGTGTTTGAAGAATGTATCTACCTGATTAAACATAATTATGTGATGATGTCTGAACATACTCTACCCTATTGCTAGTTGTATCACAGCAACCATCGTAAGAGGAATCAAAAACAGATGTCAGAGTTGTTTCCAACTGGAAAGAAAATGGAAAGTAAAAACTATGAGAGTAAACACAGAAATCTCTTAAAGTAGTGCTATTAAAGACAGACCCCCTCCCAAAAATCAATCTGCCATTGAAAACCCTATGAACAGCAGAGAAGCACTGACAATAGTGTTTCCCCTGTTGTACAGAGGGTCGCTATGAGTCGGATACCGACTCGACGGCACCTGAGAACAACAACAATAATTAAAGACAAAGCCTGCAGCCATACAACTCTGGTGCCAGGGCTTGGAAGCTAAGCAGGGTCAGGACGAGTTAGTACTTGGATGGGAGACCACCTGGGAACACCAAGTGCTGTAGGCTTGGGAGAAGGACCTGGTAGCCTACTCCCAAAAAACAATCAGCCATTGAAAACCCTATGAATAGCAGAGAAGCACTGACAATAGTGTTTTACCTGTTGTATGTATGGTCACTATGAGTCAGACACTGGCTCAATAGCATCTAACAACAACATTAAAGGACAATGAAGAAAAGAGGTGTGTTTTTCTAGGAAGGCAGTTTCCTATGTGTTCAAACTTTCTTCTGTGTACCTTAATAGTATATATTTTAGGGCACTTTTTGTTGCTGAGGAAATATATGTTAGTTCTATGGTAGAAAATTCTACTGAGAAAATTGGGAGAAATTAAGTCAGGGTCAAGAGAAGAAGATGGAATTGAAGCCGTGAACCAACATTTAGCCTAGATACTGCCACATGCCGCTGGGTGTTCATATACACGAAGTGAAAGAACTCCTAAGCCCTGGGCCTGTGATGTATTGCTTCACCTGAGAAGGCCTATCCATAAGAAGCCTAATCTGGACACAGGATAGCTGTCTTCTCATAAGCAGTTTCCTCCCTTGTCAATATTGAGCCACTGGCATCTTATTGACTCTATGTGTGCTCATGTTTGCTAAAAATGGCTTTGTGGGAGCTGGGCATGTAGCTCCATGGTAGAGTATGTGCATATTGTGTGCAAGTCCCTGGATCCAGTGTCCAGCACCTCCCTCCCTGAATGGCTTTGCTCCTAGGGAGGTCACTAATCAAAGCATCCTGAATAATTCTATACAAGAACTAAGTGGCAAAAAAAAGTCATTCTATGGTTCCTCTTCCCCTCTGTGCCTTCCATAGTTCTATGGGGGCCATTTTCTCAAGATACTGTGCTTCTATTCCTTGGAACTGATGAATGTTAGAAGTTTTTTTTTTTTTTTGCCATGCACAAAAGTTGAACTGGAAATTTTATTAAGGAGCATCTTTTTTTTTTTTTTCCCCCCTTCGTATTTCAGCTTCTGTTTCGGATACATACCCTTCCCATTCAGCATCCAGGGCAGCAGCTAGTTCTGTAAAGAGGAGCCCGGTAAGAAAGTGTTGCTGGCGGTACTCTGGAGTCAGATCAAACATGCTGGCAATCTTTTGGTCCTGGAAACTGGAGCAGGAGCTTGAGTTCTATAGAAATACAAGCAATAGTTTTATGAGTAACAAGAACTGGAATTACAATAGCCATGGCTAGTAGCTGTGGGCCAGGCCTTGTGTGCACTACCCTGTGAATGTGTACTGTTGGCATGCCATGTGACAGGTGAGGAAACTGAGCTGCAAAGTAACTACTTCACTTTCCCATTCCCACAGACAGAGGATTGTCAAATGGGAAAGATGAAAATAGAGCACTCAGGGTCTGCTGAAAAATTGGGCTAAGGGTGTAGCTCAGTGGTAGGGAGCTTGCCTAGCAAGTGCAAGGCCCTGAGTTCAGTGCCAGCACTTCCAAAATACAACAAACAAGAAAAACAAAGAAAAGATTAATACTCCCTTCACCACTTGAAATTAAAAATTGGTGATTAAAATTGCAGAATAAAATGTGGATAGAGAAATGAGAACTGCATTCAATCCTGTGGCTATGGCCTGTTTACCCAGCAACACTTCTGAAGACAGCCTGAACACATTGTCTGATTTTGCTGGCCTGGAACCAGAAATGGTGTCAAGCAGGCAAATAGCAGATTTCCCAGTCAGAGGCAATTTTTGTCCTGTGTTTTTATGGTGGGAATATATATTATATGTCACGAAGAGCATCAAAAGTGTCTCTGTAAATCCTCAAGCCTTGCTGAGCCTGGCCCCTGAGTTTTCTAACTCTCTGGGACAGCCAGAAGTGGGATATGGGGAGAGGAGCAAGGGTGAGGCTAGCCCACGGTAGGTTTGGGAATTAACTTTCAGGGCAGGCTATAGCAGAGAGTTTGTACCATTTGGGATTGCTGCTTTAAGTCAGATGTGTCCCAGCTCATATTAAGATGCTCATACAGCTAACATCTGGTTCATGCTATCTGGCAAAAATGTTTTTTGTTTTGTTTTGTTTTGTTTTGTTTTTTGTTTTTTTAGATAGGGTCTCACTCTGTTGGCCAGGCTGGTCTCAAACTTTGGGCTCTAGTGATCATCCCACCTCAGCCTCCTGAGTGCTTGGACTATAGGAGCATGCCACAGTGCCTGGACTTTTTTTTTTTTTTAATTAGATGACCCTTTACCTTTGTGCTGGTATCAAAAAATATGCAACAAGAATAGAATTTAATGCTAATCCTGAGAAATCTTGTGTACTGCTCTGAGCTACTGATTTGTTTACTATAAATGGAGTGGGACTGTAAAACACCATTCTCTTAAGTTTTTTTTTTAGCGGAAACTAGCCTCTTGAGGAATCTAAGGGGAAAAAGTCCAAACAGTAAAATCACTCTGGGAATCACTGCTTATCATACATACTTCCTCTCCTCTCTTCTTCCATCCTGTGGACATTTTAAATTTTCATTAACATGTAATTCAAATTTACATTTACAATAAAAGCTCTTGGATGGCCTACTACAAAGGAACCTAGTTAACACAGGGTTTCCAAAACTTGACTTTGGAACCCTGTATTTGCATTGTATAAGAACTGGTTAGGGCTGGGATTTAGCTCAGTTGGTACAGAGCGCTGCGCTGCAGTCTCTGAGGTCTCAGGTTCAATTCCCAGCACGGCAAAAATGGGAGAAGGACCTGGCAACCCACTCCCAAGGCAATCCTGAAATAGTCAGCCATTGAAAACCCTATGAGGGTCGCTATGAGTCGGATACTGACTCGATGGCACCTAACAACAACAACAACAACAACAATAACTGGTTAATGTCAGACAAAGGAAGGTTTGAAATTCTCTATGAGTTTCTTAATTTTCCTAGACAATATAGATTTCTTCCTACAGTTGGTCTTATTAGGGACCCTTCAGCCTAGGAAGACACCAAATTACTTAGCTTCTAAATTATTAGTTAAGACTGTACAAATTCAGTGTAACATACTTGTTGGATCAATTGATCTGGTTTGAATAGTTTGATTTTTCTTCTAATCAATAGCCAACATTTATAGGAAATGCATGATTAAATGAAACTAATTTAATGAAATTGCTTGACTGCTTCCTTCAGTTAGCTGATTACCTGGGAAGATATGGAGGGACAAGGAGACACTGGTGCAGTATCAGCATTCATAAAAAAGAGGTTCAGGTTGAGGTAATGTTCATGGCTACAGAGGATTCTCAGGAACTCCAGCCTCATGGAAATGAGCGTTGGAAGGTTATTGAGCTTGGCTGACAACTGGGAAGAAAAATGAAGAGCAAAGAAATATTTATTGTAAGGTGAATGGAGTTGAAGTTGACAGACACAAAAATATCCCTTCCCTGAAGATGAAGCCAATCAATTTAATAAAAATTAATCTGATAAAGCAACAGATGGCAAATTCTACATTATAGGGAGCCCCAATAAGTTTTCATTCATTATTGTTTCCTTTAATGATTCTAGCCTGTTGTTGTTGTTGTTGTTAAGTGCCGTGGAGTTGGGTCCAATTTATAGCGACCCTATGAACAAAATGAAACATTCCCCAGCACTGTGTCATGCCTGGCACTATGTCAGTGCCCCTCTGCTATTTGAAGTGTTTTCAATGGCCAATTGTTTCAGGATTGCTTTGGGAATGGATTGCCACATCCTTCTTCCATTTTTGTGGTACTGGAAATGGAACCTAGGGCCTCAGAGAGCACAGAGCTGCACTCTACCAACTGAGCTAAAGATACCATGACAAGTCTGTATCTTCAGTGTAACATAATATAATTCATTTTATAAAAATTCCAGTACTTCTGAAAAGCTAAATGAAAAGAGCAGACTTCATTCAGGACCACATAAAACTAATGAAATATGACTGGACGCCCAAGTGTTAATGCCCAAGTGTTCTCTTGTTGTTGTTGTTGTTAGGTGCCCTAGAGTTGGGTCCAACTCACAGCACCCCTATGTACAACAGACAAACCACTCCCCAATACTGTGCCATACCCAGCACTATGTCAGTGCTTCTCTGCTAGTCATTGGGGTTTCAATGGCTGTTTCCAGGTTGTTTCAGGAGTGGGATGCCAGGTCCTTCTGTTTTTTTGCAGTGCTTGGCTTGGAACCTAAGGCCTCAGAGTGCCACAGAGCAGCACTCTCCAACTGAGCTAAACTCAAAAACCAAAAACCAAAACACACAAACCCAAAAAGAAAAACAAGCCACGAAACAAGCCATGAAAAGCTGGCAATAGTGACAATCTGGAAAACTCCTTACTTCCCTCAGGTGAGTTGAAGGGCAAGGGGACCCAATCTCAGAGGCAGCTCCTCGAGGCAAAGTAGGGGAAGGAGGAGGACCAGTGGGCCCTGTGCCTCCAAGTGTTTCATCATAAACCTGCTCCCTCGCTGGTGTTTTGCATCTCATCCTTGCAAACGGACCTGCCTCCTCTTCTTTCACCTTAATAGCAGTTTTCTGAATGATTTTTTTAGCCATTTTATAAGAAGTCATTGTGTAGTGGGATATGCCATATATAGAATCAATCTGCAGTTAGGACATTTACTTAAAGGAATGCCATTTAGCTCAGTTGGTGGAGCACAACTCTACAGTCTCTGAGGTCCCGGATTTGATTCCCAGCACTGTAAAAATGGAAGAAGGACGTGGCAATCCACTCCTGAGGCAATCCTGAAACAATCAGCCATTGAAAACCCTATAAGGGTCGCCATGAGTTGGACATGCCTTGTTGTTGTTGTTAGGTGCCATCGAGTCGGCATCCAACTCATAGCGACCGTCACAGGGTTTTCAATGGCTGACTGTTTTGGGATTGCCTCGGGAGTGGATTGCCAGGCCCTTCTCCCATTTTTGCGGTGCTGGGAATTGAATTCGGGACCTCAGAGACTGCAGCACAGCGCTCTACCCACTGAGCCAAATCCCAGCCCTGGACATGCCTAGATAGCACATAACAACAACAACAACAACAACAACAACAACAACAACAACAAGAAGTTGTGTATTACATAAAACAAAAAACATATCCCTCCTATGGAAAAACAATGGCTGAAACTCATTCTCTTCCAGTGAGCACTTCTGATTGATGTGGGCCACTGGGGCCGTGAGCAAACAGAAATGATTAGGACTTGGACACATACTCATCTTAGGGTTGCTCACCAAGAGCTATTGGGTCAAGTCAGCTAACACAACTTGAAAGCACAAGATATGCATGCCTGGCAGGGAACCCCACTGTGGGTATCTTTACAACCCCCTGAAGAATTCATTACAGGTGACAATTTGCCAGGAGTAGTGGCACACAACTGTAATCACAATGATTCAGGAGGTGGAGGGAGGAGGATCATGGGTTTGAGGCCAGAGGCAGCCTACATAACTTACCAAGACTCTGACTCAAAATAAGAAATGAAAAATGGGTTGGTGGTATAGCCCAGTGGTAGAGTGCTTGCAAAGTATGTGTGAGGCCCTGGGTTCAACCTCCAAGTATTGAGAGAGAGGAGAGAGCGAGAAAGAGAGAGGGAGAGGGAGAGGGAGAGAGAGAAAGAGAGAGGGAGAGGGAGAGGGAGAGGGAGGGAGGGAGGGAGAGGGAGAGAGAGAGAGAGAGAGAGAGAGAGAGAGAGAGAGAGAGAGAGAGAGGTATTTCAAAAATTATTTGAGGATGTTTAGAAGAGTAAGGTGTAATTGCTGAAATGCCTCCCCAAAGGTTGGAACCCACAGTATATCCTCAGCAGCCCTTACCAAGTGATGGGAGTAATTTAGCAATGCACTTTAAGACAAATGGAATAATGGAAGAAGTAGATTTATCTGTTGTTAATGATTATTAATAAAAGACTAAGGTTAGAGTCATTGCCACAGAGTCTTTAAATGCCAGAAAACATGACAGAGAGTTCAAGTCAGGTTACACAAAATGATAAAACCAGAGTACTCTGGAAGAATACAACTTGCCTCGGGTATGAAGTTCATCCTGTGTCTAGAAGGCTGGGACCAATGAATTAAGTCACCATTGACTAAGGTCAGTGAACTTTTTGGCCTGGGTGCTACAAGGGTACTAAGTGATATACATGATGTCACCAGCAGACATAGAGCATAGAATTGGAATGTCAAAGCCTGGGTAAATCTAACATGGCCTTGTCTTTGTGCAGATGAGGAAACCAGTGCCTTGAAAGCTGATGCTCCCCAGTTCCAGAGGTGGTGAATGGCATCACTGGAATCAGAACACAGGCCTCCACACCCTTAGTTTGGGGCTCTCTGGAGGCCAAGGCAGAGGAGAGGAAGAAAAAGACAGCAGACAGCTAAAGGAAAAGAATTTAAAAGAAAAAAGAAAGGATAGAGAAAGAGAAAGTTAAAATGTGCATTTTGCAGAGCAGGTGGATATCTACTTTGCCTTCCTTCCCTTCTGAAATGACAATAGATGGAGAGCTAACCTGGGCTTGCAGTGGTATTCTGGGATCTTTTTCTCCATACATCAAACCTGAGGCTTTGAAGGTAGGTTAATTTGTATTTGAAATTCATCCAGGCCATGGTGGTGCACACCTGTTAATTCCAGCAACTCAGGAAGCAGAGGCAGGAGGATCTCTAGTTTGAGGCAGGAGGCAGCCTGTGTAACTTAGTGAGAACTTATCTCAAGATAAAAATAAATAAAAAAGGGGATCAGGGTACCGCCCAGTGGTAGAGCACTTGCAAAGTGTGCATGAGGCCCTGGGTTCAGTCCCTCAGTACCACACACACACACAAAAGAGAGAAATAAAGAAAAGAAATTCATCCAGTGACCTGGAATCCTAAGCATCTGAAAGGGAGGGCAAAGGATTAAAGTATTTCCTTGGTTATCTACCTTGGTGGACCCTAGGACAGGAGATCTGTTGCAGGGGCAGTGGTCGGGGGCACAGGATGGTGAAGCTCTGGGGCTTCCTTCTGTTCCTTGGGGTTCTCTTTTATTATTCTGGTTACTTACCAGGATATCTTTTGGAAACTCATGGGTTTGGTTTAGTTCTGTTTGGAGAAGGTATTATGTAAAGGAATCAAAGACCTCTGTGTATTTACTCTTGGGTTGTTTATTTCCTCCCTGAAAATTCACCTCCCACCCCATCAGCACACACTGAACTTGAATTTTTACATATTCAAATCATTTGAAAAATAGCTTGTGTTAGTTGACTTGTGCATCACTGTGGCAATATACTTGACAGAAACAAATCTATGAGAGGAATGATTTATTGGGGGCTCATGGTTTAGAGGATTTTAGTCCACAGAGACAAGGCAGGTGTGGCGGTGGGGCAGGCAGCAGGGCTGGTGGCACAGAACCTCACATCATGACAGATTAGGAGCAGAGGGAGCCACTGGAACTGGCAGCGCACCCTCAGGGACCTGCTTGCATAAAGCTAGGTCCCACCTCCCAAAGTTCCACAGCCTCCCAGGGCAGTGTCACCAGCTGGGGACTAAATGTTCAATCACATGACCTTTGGTGGACATTTTAGATTTCAACCATTACATAGCCCAAATTTCTAGCCTTTTAGTACCTGACTGCTTTGCAGATCCAATGAAACCTCACTGGACAGCTGTTTCCTATTGATAAGATAGAGTCTTGTAGTTATGAGGCTGCGAGTAGCCCTTTAGAGCTCTCTGGCCCAGAGACTCCCCACTGTGCTGCAGCACAACATCACCTAGACATGGAAACCTCAGCTCTGGGTCCTCTCCCTGCTCCTCTGGATGGCGGGCCCTCACTGTAAGCCTCTAGACAGTCTTGCACTGGGAAGGACATTTCCTCTACTGCAACCTTGTCCAGGGGTTAGTGCAACCCAATGAAGCTTGTACGTCACTGTCTCTTGTAGTCTTATCTTTTTCCTTGTTCAGCTCCCAAATCCCTCAAACCTCCTACAGGGAATAATCTTGTTAGGTCAGTTCAGGGTCACTGGTACTGGAATGTAAACAGACTGAGATAAAGGGACACAGACAGGTGTATGCAAACAGCATTAGTATGATGTAATCCCATGTAACAGTGATGTGATTGGATAATGGTCTTGGCAATTAGCCACTGTTGTGTAAAAGCCTTAAGAAGCCCCTCTGCCAGAATTGGAAGTGGAGAGTGGATGGGATAAACAGAGAGGATGGGCTGCATGGACAGGATGGGCTGCATGGAAAGGATGGGCTGCAGAGAGGACTGGGGAGCATGGAGAGGCAGTGGGACATGCAGAGGGCCACAACTGTGGGCAGTGGCACCGCAAAGGGAATGGAGAGGAATGCCCTGGAATAAAGTATGTCACACCTGCCTTCGGCTCCTCGAGCATGTTTTGGTTTCTCTGTGGGACCCAAGCGTCTCTCCCAAGGTGCCCAACTTGGGTCCAACAATTGGTTTAGTCTGCAGGATTGTCTGACATATCTTTTTATTGTAAAAATGAGGAAATTGCTGGGCATGGTGGTGCATGCTTGTAATCCCAGCAACTTGGGAGGTGGAGGCAGGAGGATCAAAAGTTTGAGGCCAGAGGCAGCCTGCACAAGTTAGCAAGAGCCTGACTCAAAAAATAAAAAATGGGCTGTGGTGCAGCCCAGTGGTAGAACCATTAGAAAGTAAATGTGAGACCCTGGGTTCAACCCCCAAGTACCAAAACAAAACAAAAAAACAGAAATTGAGACCCATATGATTTGAAGAACTTACTAAAGCCACTAAGTTATTAACTACAAAGAGCCATGTGGTAATGCAGGTGATGGTGGAGGTGGAGGTGGTGATGGTGGAGGTGGCAGTGATTGCCACAGGAGGGGATGACAACAGTGGTGGTTGTGGTGATGGAAGCACTGCTGGTGATATGTGGACGTGGTGGCGAAAGTAGGAATATAGAAGAAGAAGCACAGCAACAATAACTGCTATTTTATTACTATTATTAGGGCATTTTGAGGGGAACCATGAATGAAGGAAGAATTACATATAAAAATTTAGGGGGATAACACTGATAAAATATACTTGGATTATAAAATAATTGCTTTAGCTAGGTGTGGTGACACACATCTGTAATCCCAACACTCAGAAGGCTGAGGCAGGAGGATTGTGAGTTTGAGATCAGCCTAGGCTACATATTGAGATCCTGTCTAAATAAATAAATAAATAAAACATTTGCTTCATATTCAGTGAATTTAGTCTCTTTGATATCATCAGGGTTCTTCACAATACCAATTTAACTAATTGCCCTAAAAAGAGAAGAGACCTCATATTTTGAACACTAGACCTGGTCAAAGAACAAAAGCATAGCATTTAATTTCTGTTAAATTGGAGAAAGCACAGCATATCACTAATTAATTTCAGTTCCTACAAGTAAACTTGTTGAGTGCATCAGTAAATGCTCCAGGAATCCAGGTGAGCCAGTGT
The DNA here is from genome assembly GCA_007922755.1 of Pedetes capensis. Taxonomy (NCBI): domain Eukaryota; kingdom Metazoa; phylum Chordata; class Mammalia; order Rodentia; family Pedetidae; genus Pedetes; species Pedetes capensis. The sequence goes on along the minus strand of VMDO01000905.1, from coordinate 43,960 downwards.
GTTTGAGGGACGCTCATGGCACAGACATGAAGAATGTTCTACAAAACCTAGGATGTGTAGGAGTCACGCTGCCTAACTTGGCAGTGAGTCAGACAGCATTCCATGGTGATGAGCAGCATGTCAGAGAGAAGGTACAAAATGGCTAGCCCCGAGGAGGACTCACCTGGTTGCAATAATGTTTGATGAGATTAAATACAAAGCCTCGGTCCATGAGTGAGAGGAGGTCATACAAGAAGAAAGCCAGGCTGATGTTGATTTTTTCTGCCTGTTCATTTTCCTTAAAAACAAACATACAAACACACAAATAACTCTGTGTAAGCCCTGTATGTGAACTTCACAGTGGGAACATTGAGAGAGACAGATCCTATTATATTAGCCATGATCCCTTCAAGCAACATGGGGAGAAGTAGATTAAGTATAAAAAAACTGTAGCAAATAAAAGCCAGGTGTGGTGGTGCATGCCTGTAATCCCAGCACTCAGGAGGTTGAGGCAGGAGGATCAAGTGAGTTCGAAGACAGCCTGGTCTACATAGCAAATTCTGGGCCAGCTTGAATGACACATTGAGACTTTGTCTCAAAACAAACAAACAAACAAACAAAAGTTGTAGGAAATGTAATTTAGTCCTTACCTTACACCATGACTGTCAAGTTGAGTAAGATAATTATTTATGTACTGTTAATATTCAGGTGCATTTCCTTCTAGTCACCCTTCTATAGTCATACTGTATGTATATAAGTGACCTCATTCCATATATACAAAGTTGTTGTTGTTGTTGTTGTTAGGTGCTGTTGAGTCGGTATCCGACTCATAGCGACCCTCTGTACAACAGGGGAGACACTATTGTCAGTGCTTCTCTGCTGTTCATAGGGTTTTCAAAGGCAGATTGATTTTTGGGAGGGGGTTGCCAGGTCCTTCTCCCAAGCCTACAGCTTCTGGTGTTCCCAGGCGGTCTCTCATCCAGGTACTAGCCAGGCCTGACCCTGCTTAGCTTCCGAGATCTGATGGGATCAAATGCCACAGGGCTACGGCTGCAGGCATACAAAGTTGGGTTCTGAAATTTTAATTAATGAATGAATCATTTTTTTGGGGGGGACAGGGTCTTGCTGTATAACTCAGATTGGCCTTGAATTTGAGATCCTTCTGCCTCAACTTCTTGAGAGCTGGCATTAGAAGTGTGTGCCTCACCACACCTGGCTGAATTAATTAATTGGCGAATTAACTTGAAGTGTATTTACTGTCTTCAATGAGACAGATTCTTAATTTATAAGGATCATTGCAGACAATCGGATCAGGATAAAAGACTCAGTTTTTACTAAGAATTTTTTTCCCCCAATTAGGCAGCATTCCCAGCTTAAAAGAGGTCAGTGTCATACTTGGTAGTGTGAATTCTAGCATGAATTGGGGCCAGAGTGGTCATCATTCTTTTTTTTTTAATTTTTAATTTTTATTAGTTCTCAGTGCTCATATTTATGAGGGATTTTACAGCACTTCAGAATAATCGAGGATTCACCTTTTCATGCTTATGTCCTTTATTATCAGAATGATAATGTCCTCTGTCACTATTAAAAATATACTTTGAAACTATTTCCCCTTTGTTATGATGTGCAGCTCGCAAATTCAAGCCAAGCTGCCCAGTCACCGAGATGGATGGAGACCTGATAAAGAGGTTTCCAGAGCATCACTGAGAAGTCCTCCAGCTCTCCCTGCATCGTCCATCTACAGGGAGAGTGTACATGATTGTCTGCACATCTGGTGTGAAATCTCCAGTCTGGGCTTTTCCACAAGTAGTGTGACTTTTGGAAAACTTATCATCTCACTGTACCTATCGTCATGCCTTCTAATTTGGAGATAGCACTGCAGTTCTAACAAAGTTTGCCATGAGAAATAACCAAATCAATGTCTCCTGGGCATCCAGTACTGTGCAAATTCCTAATAATGATAAAATTATGAAAAATAAACATTGCTCCCTAAAGTATTATGTTGTTGTTGTTAGGTCCCATCAAGTTGGGTCTGACTTATAGCAACCCCATGTACAATAGAACGAAACACTACCTGACACTGTGCCATGCCCAGCACTATGTCAGTGCTTCTCTGCTATTCATAGGGTTTTCCATGGTTGATTATCTTGGGATTGCTTTGGGAGTGGATTGCCAGGTCCTTCTCCCATTTTTTTTTCTTTTTTTCTTTTTTTTTTTGTGGTACTGGGGATCAAACCCAGGGCCTCAGAGAGTGCAGAGCAGCACTCTACCAACTGAGCCACACCCCAGCCCAATGTATTATAGCTACTTTTAAGTTTTTTATTTTATTTCATTTCATATATTTAACTTTTAGTTTGAAGTGACTTCAAACTTACATAAAGGGTACAAGATTAGCACAAACAACTTCTGTGTATTCTTCAACCAGATTCATCCATACTTGACATTTTGCTACATTTACATTATCATCATCTTCTCTGTATAAATGATTCTTGGAACCATTTGAGAATAGGTTGGAGATATGCCAATTTTCTCCATAAAACTTCAAGGGTATATTTCCTAAGAGCAAGAATATTTTCTCACGTATCTATATTGACACAACAATTTTAATTAGATTTCAATTTCTTTATAGCAATCCCACAGCCCCACCCCAGGGCCAGTCCAGTATGACATATGGCACTTAATTATTACATATAGTAATATTGTAGCTACTGGTTTTAAGTGATGCTTACTTTTCTCTGCTTACAAAAGTAACATGTTCAAGGTAAACCATTTAGTAAGTTAAGAGACACAGTTACCTTCTGGGGTTTCACTAAAAGGGCTGCAATCTCCGAGGTGACCACATTAACAATGGTAGTTATGTCATCTTGGAAGCGGTCAGAAAAACGAGTCCTCCGAAAACTATCCCGCTTGTCCAGGCTATGTACATACTGGGCCATGCTTTTCACCTACAGAGGGATGGGGAAAATGTCAACATGGAGATTGGTGACCTGCTTGTAGAATGTATAAAAGGGGAAACAACTTGAAGAAAAGCTCTTTCACAATAGACTTTCTGACACTTTATTGGTACTGGTGGTGCCCAAGTTGGCTGTGCACTACAAAATGCTTTTGACACACCAATGGTTGCTATGGTGGCAGGAGGTGGGGATGGTGTCCTCTTCTTGACCTCAAATCAGGGGACTCCTTTCTTGCTGCTGACAGAGCCAAGAGCTTGATTCTTTAGCTCCAGTGTCAGAAGACTCCCTATTCCTCAGTGGCCTCCATCCTGGAAGGCAGAGCGAGCTGGGCCACATAAGAATCAGGCTGTCATAGCACATGGCACAGGACATACACAGGAACTGGTTATGACACTGTTGTAGGTGTGAACTGAAGTCTTTTCTACTCCTGAAACTATCATAAGGAGAACAGGGGAGAAACATCGCTCCTATCTTGAGTTTCAAGTTGAACAGGGAGCATGGGTTTTCTGGAAACAATTCTATAGTTTACAACTGGGTTATTTTCTGTTTCTATAAATTTAAGCTATATTATATGCTCTGAACAGGAATTTTGTTGGCTGGCTGGAAACTGAACCACTATTTTGAACTTTGCTTTTAGAGGAAATTATGTTTTGAGTTCTATAAGCCTAACTTGTAGTCAGTCCATCTATCTATCTATCTATCTATCTATCTATCTATCTATCTATCCATCCATCTATCTATCTATCTACCTACTAATGACTAGAGTAATACCCAGCTCAATGCCTACTATCATTTAAAATCCAGGTCATATTTATTTTTTTGATTTCTTCATGGGGCTAGGAGATTCTTGAGCCAATACAAACCCCTTTGACATGATCTGAAGTTGAGTCTTTCCCTTGTTGGAAGGTGCTGAGAACTATTAGAAACAGTCTGATGGGAAAGACTGGAAGTTCTTGCAGCTGGATGCCTACACTCTGAGGTCACTTTCATGAATTTGTCTAAGCCAATCATAGAGTCACTGCAGAAAGTAATGGCCCTGGAAGCTGAACCACCCACATTCGGCCTCTTGGTCAGAGCTGGATGGTTGCATGAAAATTGACTTCAGTTCCCAGAACTATATGGGAGAATTTTGATGCACTCACAGCAGATTTCTGTTTCTTAGAATTCAAGACTGGAAATTTTTGTTAAGACTGAAACAAAGTAAAAACATAGAGAAGGTATGTTCCATGTTTCAGACAATGCCACAGCCCTCTGGGGGAAGATATAACAACAGAAAATCCAGTGTAGGAGCCATAGTTTCTCTTCTCCACAAGTCCTGTTTGGTCCAGAACAAATGGACATGTTAACATCCCAGAAAGCCACACACTTGGCAAGAATACCTAAATGAGGGGTGGGAATTGGGCACCATTTTTGTCAAAAAAAAAAAAAAAAAAAAAAAAAGCCTCTCTCTCACTGCACTGCTAACCAAGGACCAAAGAAGACAAGACCTCTTTGTTTAAGCAACCATGATCCCTACTCTCTGCTGGCTAACCTACCCCAGCTCCAGGGTTTTAGAATTCGCTGCTGCATTTGGCTCCTGCCTGCTGGGTCTGGCCATTCTACAACCAAATAAATAATTCTCACAATACTGTACTTCCAGAGAGTGGCCTCTTTCCAAAGTGTCCACAACCTGCCAGCCACAGTGTCCCTGGCTCTCCAGAGAAGAACACTCAGCAGAAAGACAAGTGAGTTAATGCTTGGCTCATTATTTATGGGGTGGGGTGAGGGAGGAAAATCTTTTCTCCTGTACTGGCTTTTGTAGCCCATTCAAAGTAGGGGTACGTTTCAAGAACTCCTAGGGCAGAACTTCATGTCCTGAGTAAGCTAGGCCACCCACTTACCTCTGGGACTCCAAGGTCTGGCTCAGTGGGTTTCTAGAAGCACAGGGGCTTATTCATTAGCATGTGTGAAATCTGCTTAAGGACTGTGTTCACCAGCTCTCATGGCAAAACGGTGGTTCATTAGCCCCTGGGCATCAGCACAATTGAAGGGTTTTAAGCTGCTCAGGTTGTTGGCTAAGCCTGAGGAGGCTGCTGTTTCTTTCTCTTCAAACTTCTCAGGAGGGGAAAACTGTTTTGGTTTTTAAATAACTTTCAGGGCGTCAGTCAGGTGAGTATATAACAATGCATGTAGGACTGAGTGCCCTAAGTTTGAGATCAATTTCCTTGCACACTCCTGGCCGGGGCCTGGTAGCTTCCATTGGCCTCTACCACAGCCCCCACATGGTTTATTGCTCATCTGTGAATGCTGGGAGGTGTCTCTCTGCATCACTCAGGCTGCCCTGCCTTTCCTTCCCTTGGCTTCTGGTTGGAGTTGGCCAATGGAAGCCTCCATCGGGGGTCAATGGTGGAAGAATGGAGATGTTTGGGCCTGTAGTCATTCCTTTGGCCCTAATCCCTGCCATAGTATGGTTCTAGCAGTGGCAACATTTTTCTAAGACTCCCAATCCGTCCTGTGGACTCTTAGCTCTACCATCACCTTTCTCTAGGCCCCAGTTGCACTGTCCCTTTCCTTTGATTCTTTAGAGCAAGGATAGATAAAGGCTGCTGGCGGTTACTGCACCCTGCCAGCCTTTCCAATCTTTATGGGCTCAGTAACCTTGTGCACACCCTGGCCTGAGGCCTTGTGATTAATGCTTTCCAGTTAATCCTTGTGCGTAACCCACCTCTCTCCTGGGGGACTCTAGATAGAGGTTACAGCCTGCAGAGCCCCTTGTAACTGTCTTGGTTAACCTACCCCACTTAGTTCAGCAGGAGCTTTCTTCCCAATGACTTCATCTGTTTAGCATAAGGGGCTCCTTGGAGGGGAGGTAAGAAGGGCTATTCTACAACCTGCTTTAGCTTTTGCTTTCTCTTTTAGGTCCACCAAGTTCAAGTAGCTAAATGCAGAAGATCAAAAGTGATTTTAGCCTTCTCCGTGATTCTTAGCTCCCTGAAGTTAGGGGCAATGAAGGTTACTGCCACAGCCTCGGGCAGACCTAAACACCATCCTCTAGCCCCCACCCTTCCTCTAACTCCATCAGTAAATTGGGAATCATTAAAATTCCTACCTCTGTGTTTTATGAGTATTAAATGAGATAATGCTTTAAAATGCTTAAAACAGCACCTGGCACATATATAGTAAGATGTTTAATATACTTTGGATGTTATTATTCTTCCTTCCTCAGGGATGCCAGCTGTTACTGGGATTATATAAAGGACAGAGTCATCTTCACACCTGGAGAGAATGTAAACTTGCCTTCAAAACAGAGCTCCGAGATGCCCTGTGGAACCACTCAGGCTGAGCAATGCTGAGGTCATGATGGCTGGGAATGAAATAACAATTGCAGCACTGCATTAAACTTTTGTTTTCTTCAGTACTGGAGGTTGAACCCAGAGCCTCACACATACTAGGCAAGTGTTCCACTACCGAACTGTGTCCCTGCCCCCTTTTTGAAAAATTTGAGAAGGGGTCTTGTGAAGCACAGACCTCAAACTTGTGATCCTCTTGCTTCAGCCTCCCCAGTTCTGAGCAAAGTTGACTTGTGAATGGAAAGGTTTTGCATGTTGTTAATACGTTAGGCTGAGAAGATATTCTGCAACTTAAAGCTTTGCAAGGAGGCAAAATAGTGAAGGAAAAGAACCTGGACTTGACAATTGGAGAACAAGTTCTGCCCCTCATTGGCCAAGCAGGCTAGAAAATCCCCATGCAGTTTGGGTGTGCACTATGGGGATAACCACTGCTCTCTCCTGGGGTTTTAATGAGGTTTTGAGGACAGATTCAAGAGCCCCTCGTGCTGCTACTGGAACCCTCATGTAGTCTAGCTTTAGAACCGCTGGCCACAGACTTGGTTACCCTGTCCAACAACTACAGTGCTTGATAAGATCTAAGAATGATTAGGTAAGGTGTGTGCAAATGTGTGCAAGTATATGAGTAAATAATATAAGGCCTCACTGTGTTGAAATACTGTTTTCCTTTGGGGACTTTTTTCCCAAAATTCTATAAGATCAAAGGTAGTTTTTGCTTCTTGCTTTTTTTTTCTTTTTTTTTCTCTCATCTGCAATTCTAACAGTTGAACTCAGGGTTATTTGTATGAATTATTTATAGATGGATCATGACCCAAGTGAATCCTCTTTATTGGAGAAGCTTGATAGCAGATGGGAAGGTAAGTGGAAGAAGGACATACAGGGCATGGAGTATTTTAATACTTCTCATGCTTGAAAGAAAGAAGAAAGAAAGAAAGAAAGAAAAAGAAAGAAAAAGAAAGAAAGAAAGAAAGGGACAGACAGAGAGAAAGAAAGAAGGAAAGAAAGAAGGAAAGAAAGAAAGAAAGAAAAGAGGGGAGTGCATTTTATAGCCAGCCCATTTCCTGCCAGAACACAGAACCCATATCTCAATGCTGAAGCATTTCTGTCAAGACTTACGAGCTGCAGCCACTTGCCTTAACCAACTTGACTTTTAGGATGCAAAATTCAGGTGCTGAATGGGTACATATTCAAAACCCTTAGCTGTGTTTAGGACTGGTAAAACAGGTGGTGTGGACCATTGCATTGCATGCATGCTTAGAAGTCACACAGGATGATGGGCAAATACAAACTGCCACACTGCCCTCCCAATTTTATTCAGTAGTTCTAAGGAGGAGCTTGAGAATCTGCTTTATCTTAAGGACTGCCATGTGATTTGGTTGCAGGGATTTGGAACAGTGCTTTGGGACTGTTCTCATACTAGAGCTAGGGACTTTGAAGCTCCCAGAGATTTGAATCCTGGATGTGTTTCTGGCCACAGGCATAAGCCTGAAATCTTTTCTTTCTTCCTTTTTTTTTTTTTTTTTTTTGCGGTACTTGGGGATTGAACCCAGGTCCTTGCACATACTTTGCAAGTGCTCTACCACTGGGTTCCACCCCCAGCCCATTTTTAATTTTTCATTTTGAGTCAGGGTCTCATTAAGTTACATAGGTTGCCTCTGGCTTTGATGTCTCGATCCACCTGCCTCAGCCTCCCAAATCACTGGATTTACAGGTATGTGCCACCATGCTTGGCTCCTTGGCATCTTTTTAAACTCTACTGCACATCACTTCCGGTTTCCTCCCACCATATGGTTTACTTCTGTTTCCTCTGACTCCCCTTCTTCCCTCTGTCCCATTGTTCAGCATTGCTCTCCTTTTCTCAGGCTAGAACTTACATAGGTAAAATAGAGCTCAGGTGGAAATTCTACAATCTCACTCTCTTTTAAAAAATAAAACCACTAAAAAAAAAATAAAATAAAATAAAACCACTTAAATGGAAGGGAAACCAGTAAATATAATTCTCAGTCCACTCCTAATCTTCCCAATTATTGGCATATACATTTAATGTAGTCGGTGTCTGTACTTTTATACCTTGTTTGTTTAATTTCACTTTCCTCTGCATCTTCATTTATCAGCACTGACAAAATGCTTATCCTTTGTTGTGGCTTTATAGTGAAATCCTTTCACATCCATTAATAATGAAACAAAAATAGGTATTACTATTATTCTCCTTATGATGAAATTAAGGAATTATGGCTGTACCTTTTGCTTTTCTGCTTTTCTGCTGGAGGACTGACAGAAGTTGTGGGGTAAATAGGCAAATTTTGTATTTTTTCTAACAAATGTTAGCATAGTTGGTAAGTGTGTGATTTCAAGCAGTGTGCTGGGGCTAGAGATAGGATAACAAAGCAGATAGACCCAAATCCTAGAAATCCAATCGGAGAGACGGAATAATAGAGAAAAATTGTGTTAAGTGGTAGGAAGGAGATGAACAGGTTGTTTAAAAGGAGAATAATGACTCAGAAGATATCGTACAGGACAAGATGGTCAGAAAAGGGCTCTTGGAGGTGATGACATGTAAGCTGGAGCTGAAAGGACAGAACACAGTTTATGTTGGAGGTAGGGATGAAAGGTAGGAAATAGGGAGGGAACCTGAAAAAGGCTTTGAGGCTGAAAGGCCCTGGTATTGTCAAAGAACTAAAAAGGGAACAATGTGACTGAATGAGGGGAGAACATGGCATGAGATGAGGTTAGAGAGGGAAGCAAACAACAGAATCATGCAAGGACCTTTTAAAAGACCCATGATAAAAAGATCTGTGCTTTAGTTCCAGTACTGTGAAAGTCCCTGAAGAGTTTTAAAGAAGGGAGCAACATAATCTGTTTAATATTGGCTACCCTGTGTAGAATGGATGGGCTGAGGGCCAAACTGGATACAGGAGGGAGAGAGGGGAAATTATGGCAAGAGGCACAGGAGAGAGGATGGTGGCTTAGCAGTTGGGGAGCAACATGCAATGTGACAGGCTGGAGGTAGATTTTCAAGGGAGAGTCAATGACATTCGGTGGAAGATGGATGGAGGGTGAGGGAGCGTTAGATTTCAAGGGACGATCCCATGTTTTCAGCGGGAGCAACTTGGTCAAAAAGGTATGAGTTCCCAATACAGGAAACTTCCCTGCCTTCTTACCATGCGCTCCCTGCCCCTCCCCCACTGCTGGCCATAGATACAAATACAGGAAGCTCACCAGAAGTTCAAAGAAGAACCAGGCGTACTTGAAGACAGTTTCTCTCACCATTCCAGTGCTGACCACCATCTGCAGGGCAAGCTCCTCATGGAAATGCTGAACAACAACCACAAAAACAGGACTGTGATGACAAGGCTACTAATCACCAACATCTCTTTTTTTTCAAATTGATAGCTTGTTAGTTCCTGAAGCATTTGTCCTAGGGCATACATGGTGGATGGCAAAATCAATGCTGAAGTAACCTGAGGTTGGAGGACATGTAGGAGGGCAAGAGAAGGTTGCAGAAGAGCTAGGTTTGAAGGATGGACTCAGCTTGGGAGTGACATTGCATTTTTAGGGGAAGCATTCCAGAGCAGTTGGAACTGGTGATGTCTGTTACAAAGAAAGGAATGGCTTGCATGGAGTCTTGCAGAGTTCTATCACATCAAGCCCTTCCTCTCTTTGGTTGGTTGGCAGCAATGGTTCTCAAATTTGAATGTGTATCAGAATTCCCCCCAGAGGGCTTGGTAAAATACAGATGGCAGGGCACCACCCTAAGTGATTCTGATTCAGAAGGCCTTGGGGAGAGCCTGAGCATTTGTATTTCTATCAAGTTCCCAGAGGATACTGATGCTGCTGGTCCAGCACCACTTTGAGGAGCACTATCTGGATAATATGCAAAGCCCTTCCAGATTGGACAATTTTCCTCGCATAATCCCACTGTGACTTCAGGTGGGAAATTGATTGGATAGGTTTGAGTGGATCCTCTGCATTAAAAAGTATAGTGGTATCAGCCTGAATTCACAGCTTCTAAATTCCCCCCCCCCCCGCAGTACTGGGGGTTGAACCCAGGGCCTTGCACTTGCATGCTTTGCAAATGCTGGACCACTGAGCTGCACTCGCAGCCTGTTTTTTTTTTTTTAGTTTTTGAGACAGGGTCTCGATAAATTATGAAGACTGCCTCTGGTCTCAAACTTGTGATCCTCCTGCCTCTGCCTCCTGAGTCAATGGGATTACAGGCATGTGCCACTGTACCCAGCTTGCTTCTAAATTCTTAGGTACTAGAGTCAGATGCTTGAGAAATCTTTCAGGTCCACTTTGAGCCTCTGCTTCACTTTAAGCCTGCCCCACAGTGTCAGCTGCAGATGATGATTTTCACCTTTTCCATTTTTCCCACTCTTCAACTTATCTGAACACTTGCTCTTGACAGTAGTTTTGATGGTGAAGTTGGGGACCAAAGGTGGAGCTATCAACTCATCTCAGTTTATCTCAAAATGGAAAATCCTGTATCTTGGGGACACCCTTGCTCAGTCCTGGGCAAACCAGGATAGTTGGTCACACTAACTAAACACAAAAATAACATGTGGGAATTTTCTGTGGCTTTTCATTCATCTTACACTTACAATAACCTAGAATAAAGACAGGTTATTTTATTTTTTAGGGGCTAAAGAGGCTAAAACTATTTGGACACCCAAATATCACATCTTTAGGTGGAAGTTAAGTTTTAAAGTCAATCTAAAGCAAAACTTGATTATAACAATGATAGTTCTTGACACTCTTTTAAATTGCCCACAGAATATGGAATTCATTCAATCCAAATTACTAGTTCTTACAGACATTAAGATTTGAAAGCTGTGTAGCTAAAATAAAAGAAGACAAATGGAAAATTTCAGTGCAAATGTTGGTATGCTCCAACTACTTTCATCCCCAATCAGTTCAGCTCATCATTGATTTCACTTCATTTTGTCAGGTAGGTAAAACCTTAAGAATCTTAACATTCATGAATACAATTGCTTGTATTGTGAGTCTCAAGTGAAGCTGTGCCATCTGGAAGAGGCATGGGGTTGAGTTTTAATCTAGCAGGTGGTCAACTATGTGCATGATGTAACTTGGCTCCAGCTCCATCCTCCCGTGGTAAGAGAGACATACTCCACCAGCTTCAAAGTTAGCCTCTGGAAATAGGTCAGTCTGACTGCCAGAGTCTTATGGCAGGAGAGATTAGACAAGGATAAGCTGCTGCTTAAAGTAATTTATGCTGCTTACTGAGCAGCGTTATTACAAGAACACCTTACTCCAGAGGTTACATAAAATAGCCAAGCGGCAAAACACTGTTTGCTGAGCTGTTAAGGAAACACTTTGGCCAAACTTCCTCCTGAAATGAATGAGTCTCTTCTGGTCATTTCAGGTCAAAATAAGGCAATTGCAAAACCAAACAGGAGATGCCTTCAGGAAGTCTGGCTGTAGGCAAATAATGGTTTTTAAGAAGGATATTTGTACTCGGATACAGTTACTGCAAAGGGGCTGTGACAACCTAATGCTAAATTTTAGGGGAGGTGACAAATTAGTTTTTAGCCTAACAACATTTTCTTTCACTTTGCCTGGTACCTCTGCTAACATAGGGAACCTCAATTACTGCAGAGTCGGCAGTGCCATACGGTTTTCAATGGCTAGTTGTTTAAAGACATCACGTTCGGGAGAGTGCAAGTCAACAGAAAAGAGGAAAACCCTCCACCAAATGGACTGACACAGTGTTTACAACAATGGGCTTAAACATAAATAAGATCGTGTGCCTGGCACAGAATCGGGAAGTGTTTCAATCTGCTGTATATAGGGTGGCTATAAGTCGGCCTTCCACGTACCATCTTTGTCCCTTCTAGTCCCAAAGGAGCTGTGATGAGGCTTATGCCCTCCTTAATAAACATCTCCTGGTGGTGTTAGTTGTTGCAAATGGCTTCATGTGTTACTCTGTGCAATTAGCATATTTATGTTTTAATAAGGGTCTTGAAAGACACTCTAGACCTTAAGTAGCTACCATAATGGTGAGACTCTTGGGTGCCTAGCAGAGGGGAAAACTTGGCAGACACCTGGCTTGACATATAGCTATTGTCCCTTCTGTCCCTTAGAACGATACCAGCTGTGACGATGATTGGAGAATTTTGTGGGTTTAAGGAATTCTATACCTTGTAAAGTTTCTGAACTCATAATTAGGGATGATTATAGAGAATCATGAGAATCCATTTCATATTCCTTTATATAGTATTGAAAATGATTGACACGGAATTATCACCATTCACTTTTGTCAAGGATAAATTGTCCCTAGGTCATCTTCCACTGAAAAAGAGGTTAATGAAAAGGTTCTCAAAGTGTAGTCCCAGGACAGAACTTGTTAGAAAGGTACATTCTTGGGGCCCAGCTCAGATCTATTGAATCAGAAATTCTGAGGGTAGGGTCTAGCAGTTAGTCTTAGGAAGCCTTCCAGGTAATCCAGATGCATGGTTAAATTGGAGAACCATGGAGATAATGAACAGTTAGGTGGTCAGAAAATAGGGACAAGGTTGTGAAAGTGTGTGTGAGTGTGTGTGGGGGGGAAGAGAGAGTGAGACAGTGTGAGAGAGCATCAAAGCTGGGCAGGGATTAAGCCTGGAGAGCACTTTGATGGTGTCTGTTTTCCATCATAATGTGAGCAACAGGTAAGTCCTTTCTAGTCCTGGAATATCCTCACACTGCTCTGTTCCGTACCTTTTTGCTGGCTGGTCTTGGGGCTGCAGTTGAGCCTGGCACATCATTATTTCCAGAACAATAGTAAGACAACCGGCTGCAGTTGCGATCAGCAACCTGAAAGACATAAACCACATCCCATCAGTCACCTGATAGTAGCACACTGGAAAGGTGAGCCAGCCACCTGGATACCACAGTCTCAGAATTCATTTTTTTTTTTTTTTTAACAGATCTCTTACTTTTTTTCTGGCTACAAAGATAAAATAAAGCAAAGAAAGTAAATTCACACCTAATTCCATTTGATCTTGGGAAAATCACCATTAGGAGTTTGGTGTGTAGCAACCTATTGTCAAAAACTAGTTAAGAATTCATATCAAATAACAGTCTCCTCAACATTTTAAGAATCTGTGACTTTATAGGGAGAGCAGGAAAAATGTGTGGGAACAGTGCCTCTCTGTGGTTCAGTGTGGAACTATACTCAACAAAACAAAACAAAACAACAAAAGGGCAAACAAACAAACAAACTTCTGAAAAGAAGGGTCATGTTTTATTCTTTTTGTTAGAAAAAGGTTTCTCACCTCACTACAAAACAACTAGGAAACTGTTAACCTAGTATACTTAGAAATTTAATATTTTCATTTTTACTAAAGGAAGCTATCATGTCTATAATGGCCACAGATCACTTCTTCTTTGGAAGTGGCATCATCAGAAAATGGCATTATTCAAAGGGGCCTTAAATATGAGGTTGCAGCATGGTGTGCTGGCAAATGTTTGAGAGCAGATCTCAGTGGGGATGGCTCAGCTGGAGCATTTGTCAGTTTCTGGGCTGTCAGCTTCCATCATGGCTACCTTCAATCTATTACCATGACATCAGGAAAATGCAGAGTTGGGAAGAGATGTCTAGTAGCCAACCATCATAGGGTATTCCCACCATGTAGCAACAAGGGCCACGGATAACCTCCAGCGCAGAACACAGATAATGAAAAATGTAGTAAAACAGTTTGGAGGGGGTGAAGTGTGAGTACTATGTTCTTAAAGTATACTGTTAATTTTGGAATAATTTTTATGTTGATATTATTATTAGATTTATAGACAAGTTGCAAAGATAGTGTAAAGAGTTGCTCTATGCCCTTTTCTCTGTTTCCTTACAAAGTACAGTACATTTGAAAAACTAAGACATTAACACTGGTATATTACTATTAACTAAACTATGGTCTTTATTTGGACTTCATCAAATTTTCTACTAAAGTCCTATCTAGGTTCTAGGATACAATCTATGATACCACATTGCATTGATTACTTTTGCTTTTAAAATGACTAATTTAAATATATGATTTAATTTTAAATAATGTTCATTTCACAACTGGCTCAAAAGTTCCTGATCATTTATCAATTGGCTCTCAGAAACTGGTTATGAACACATCCCTGGGTGGATTTTTTTGTTTTTGTTTTTTTGTTTTTTTCTTTGGTACTAGGTGATTTAACACAGGACCTCACACATGCTGGCAAGTACTCTACAACTGAGCTGCACCCCCAGTCTCTTTTTAATTTTTCATTTTGAGACAAGGTCTTGCTAAGTTGCACAGGCTGCCTCTGGCCTCAAACTCATGACTCTCTTGCCTCAGCTGACATTATAGGCATGCACTACAGCACCTTACTCCTGGGTTGATTTTTGTAAGTCAAATGGGTAGAATAACAACAATTTCATACGATTCAACCTGTGGATCATGAAAATCTCCAGGAGTGGATCTAATGTTTTCAAAAGATCCACAGATGATTCTTAAGTTCAGGCCAGCATCAGAACCTCGGCAGAGAGGAGGACAGATGCCCAGGGAAGGTAAATGACTAGCCTAGGACCACACTGCTGGGTGGCATCAGTGCCCAGGTCCCAGCCCTGCTCTCTAGATTTCCTTCCTCATACACAAGGTCTTATGTGGGTGGAAATTGTAAGGGAAACTATGCCTGAACCTAGAGATTTTAGTTTCCATCAATGAGAGAAAATGATACTATTCTAAAAGTTCAGCCACCCCTAAGGCCACAGATAATTGCGGAAAAAAATCAGATTAAGAATTAATGGTAGTAAGCTGAGTGTGATGGCGCATGCCTACAGTCCTAGCAAAGCCAGCCTGGACTACATAGCAAGACTGTATCTCAGGAAACAAAACAAACAAACAAACAAAAATCATAGTATCTAGAATCTATATGAATATACTAAAAACCACTGGATCATATACTTTAGAGGAGTACACTTTATAGTACATGAATTACATCATGTTTTTAAAATTCCAAATAAGAGACATTCTACAAAATATCTATTACTTATCAAAACTGCCAAGGTCACAAAAAAACAAGGAAAGTCTACGAAATTGTCACCAGCAAGAGAAGCCTAAGGAGCCTTTAACTACAATATATTATGTCATATCCTGGATAGAATCCTGGAACAGGAAGAGGACCTTAGGGGAAAACTGAGGAAATCTAAATAAAGTATGAGCCTAAATTGATGATAATAATGTCTTAATACTACAGCTGTACCACTCTGGCATCCAATCTCATCAGATCTCAGAAGCTAAGCAGGAATGGGCCTAGTATTTGGATGAGAGACCACCTGGGAACACCAGGTACTGTAGGCTTGGGAGAAGGACCTCGCAGCCCACTCCCAAAAAAACAATCTGCCACTGAAGACCTTATGAATAGCAGAGAAGCACTAATATAGTACCAGGTATGACACCGTGTCGGGTAGTGTTTCATCCATTACATGTAGGGTCTTTATGAATCAGACCTGACTCAATGGCACCTAACAACAACAACAACAACTGATTCATTAATTGTGAAAAATGTACCATCGAATGTAAAATGTTAATAACAGGGAAACTGAGCGTGGAGTGTATAAAAACTTACTGTCCTGGGCTGAGGGTGCAGCTCAGTAGTACAGCACTTGCAAAGCATGAGGCCCTAGTTCAACCCCCAGTACAGAAGAAAAAAAAAAAAAAAAAGAAAGAAAGAAAACCTTACTGTACTATAGTCATAACTATAAATCTAAACCTGTTCTAAAATTAGAAGTTTATCAAGAAAAAATAAATACAAATCACCTGAATGGACATTTCTCAAAACAAGTTATACAAATAGCCCACAAACATATGAAAAAATGGTCAGTATCACTATTCAGCATTGAAATTCAAATTAAAACCACAATGACATCATTTCATCTCAGTTAGAATGGCCATTATCAAAAAGAAAATACAGTAAATGCTAGCACAAATGTGGAGAAAGGAGAACACTCAAATACTGTTGTGGGAATATAAATTAGTGCAGCCATTATAGAAAACAATATGGCAGTTCCTCAAAAAGCTGGAACTAGAACAACCATACTATACATTAATCCCACTGCTGGGAAAATACCCAAAGGAAATGAAATCAACCTACTGAAGAGACATCTACACTCACATGTTTCTTGTAGCCATGATCGCCAAGATATGGAATCAGCCTATGTGTCCATCAACATATGACTGGATAAAGAAAATGTGGTATGTATATACATAATGTGATATTATTCAGCCATAGAAAAGGACAAAATTGTGTCATTTGCAGCAACATGGATGGAACTGGAGGACATTATGTTAAGTGAAATAAGTCAGGTATAGAAATGGAAATACTGCATGCTCTCACATGAGAAATTAAAGGGTTGATCTAAAAAATGCAGAGAATAGAATAGTGGCTACCAGAGCCTAGGAAGGTTGTGGGGGAAAGAGGAATAGAGAGATGATGGTTAACTTATTCTGGGATGGAGGTGGATAGGATAGCACAGTAGGATAACTATGGTTTATGACAATTAATTGAATATTTCAAAATAGCTAGAAGGATTTTGAATGCTTCCAGCACAAAGGAATGATATATGTCTGAGGTGATAGATATGCCAATTGCCCTGATCTTATCATTACATATTGTATAGATGTATTAAAGTGATGCTGTACCCCATAAATGGGTACAATAAAATAAAAATAAAATAAAAATATATCCTGGGTGCAGTGGCAGATGCTTATACCAGCATTCAGGAGGCAGAGGCAGGGGAATTGTGAGTTCAAGACCAGCCTGGATTACATAGTGAGATCCTGTTTCAACAAAAATAAAATAAATAAAAATAAAAATATATTTTAAGGGAGAAAAAATAAAGAATTCATGGAAGGAAAGACAATATAGGGCACACTCCCAATTCTCTCAGGATCTCAGTTTTAATTTGCTAACAAAATTTGGCTTTGTTCTTTGGGATTATTAAGTGGGATAATCAACCTATGGATATTAATGAATATAGAAGGCAGATATTAAATAACAAAACAAAACAAAGAGTCTAGTCATCAAGAAAATGTAAAGCTAAATTCTTTCCACTTGAAAATAAATTTTATGGCGTTGGGGGTGTAGCTCAGTAGTCAAGTGCCTGCTCAGCATGCACAAGGCCCTGGGTTCAATTCCCTTTACAGGAAGAAAGAAAGAAAAGAGAGAGGGTGGGGGAAGGGAAAGCAAGGAAGGAAAGAAAGGAAAGAAAGCAAAAGAATGAAAAAAGAAAGGAAGGAAGGAAGGAAGGAAGGAAGGAAGAAAGAAAGAAAGAAAGAAAACAAAAGAAAATTCACGACTCTATGCATCTCCACATGGCTAAACCAGCTATGCTGTAAGAATCTCCTACAAATGTTAACTAATTCTGAGCAGATCGTTAAAAGCCAATCTTGCAGCTACATCTTTCAGAGTGGCCTCCATGAGTTCAAAAGGAAAGGACATCAATCACTCAAGCTGAGCTTTAGGCATCTGACCAACACAAGAAGCAGCAGTAATAACTGCTTTGTGTTGTTTCTCCAAGTTCTGGTTAAAAAATTAAAGAAGCTTTATAAATCTACAGTTAGAAGGAATCCGGTAAGCTCTGTGTGCAATGGCACAGTAGGGTGACTCAGGTTAACAACATTGTACTGAACATTTCAAATCAGCTAGAAGAGAGGATTTTTGAGCCTTCTCACCACAAAGGAATGGTAAACATATGAGGTGACAGACATCCTAAATACCCTGCTTTGATTATCATGCAATGTCTTCATGTATCAAAACATCATATACCCCATACTTATGTACAATTACTAGGTGCCAACTAACAAAACAAAACAAAACTCAGGCACTGCCTTCAGGGTTTGACCTCATCCCTACCTTCGACGACATGATGTTCTTAACCTCCTCGTCTGCTGCAGAGTGTGTCCCGGCCAGGTCTGGGTTGCTGCTACTCATCACCCGGGCCTGCAGCAGCTTCGAACTCACAGCGGCAGCAGATGTGCGTCCATAAGTGTGGTAGCGGGGGTCGGGGAGGGCAGTAGGACCACCTGCACCCCACCAAGTAGAGACATATCAACAGAGGACCAGAGTTACTTACAGAACTTGACAAGGAAGTAAAGAGGGTGGTAGTGAAATGAAAATCTACTAGATTAGGTCTGGCACTTAAGGGCCTCATTCTTAGATGCCAGGGTGTAGGGGCAATGTTTTGGGGGAAGGAGATAGGGAATGAGGCAGTTGGGAATGCTGAGAACTGTGGTGAGCTGGAGACACATGCCTGGGCTCCAGTGTGTTGCCCCAGGAAAGCAGAGCTTCTGATTTCTCAAGAGAAGCAGGAAATGTGGATATTTTTCATTGGTCAATATTTAGATGATGATGATACCTGTAGAAGTCATCGAGTAAAGGGTTTCTGAGGTTTAAAAATGCACAGTCACTGGGTGTGGTGGTGGACACCTATAATCCCAGGAACTCGGGAGGCTGAGGCAGGAAGATCTCGAGTTGGAGGCCAGAGGCACCCTTCATAACTTAGTGATCCTGACTCAAAATTAGAAAGTAAAAAATGGGCTGGAAGTGCAGTCCAGTGGCAGAACACTTGCAAACCATGTTTGAGGCCCTGGGTTCAACCCTCAAGCACCACACACACGAACAAAAAAAAAATCCATTGAGTCATCGGAATCTTACATAGGTAAACATGCACTATATCTCCACAATGAGTCTTGTTGTTGTTTGGTGCTGTCAAGTCGGTATCCAACTCATAGTGACCCTCTGTACAACAGGGGAAACACTATTGTCACTGCTGTTCATAGGGTTTTCAATGGCAGACTGATTTTTGGGAGGGGGTTGCCGGGTCCTTCTCCCAAGCCTGCAGCATCTGGTGTTCCCAGGCGGCCTCTCATCCAGGTACTAACCAGGCCCGACCCTGCTTAGCTTCCGAGATCTGATGGGATCGAATGCCACAGGGCTACGGCTGCAGGCAGGACAATGAGTCTATCCCAGATTTTTAAAACTTTTCTGACACTACAGATTTATGTGAGATAAGACTGCACAGTGCCAAGTTTATTTGTGAGTAGAATTTGATGAACTCCATGATGTTTTTTATACCATGCTGAGAAGTTCTGGTTGATTATTACCTATGTAAATGTTTAAGAAGAATAGATAAATAATAATTGTTATATCAAAAGTTTAGTTTGGGGGGAAAAAGAGAAAAGGGTTCCTTTTTTTTTAAATAATAAAAAGTTTAAGAACAATTGCTATCACTGCCATCGGATAGATATTATTTTCCTTATCATTCTAATCCTAGAATCCTAGGTATTAGTCAATACTTCTCCTACTTTTGAAAAAGAGATCCTTGGCTGGCAGTGTGGCACACATCTGTAATCCCAGAAACTCAGGGGACTGAGGCAGAAGGACCTCAAGTTTGAGGCCAGAGGCAACCTGCACAACTTAGGAAGACCCTAACTCAAAAAATAAAAAAGGGGCTGGGGGCTCAGTGGTACAGCACTTGTCTAGCATGTATGAGGTCCTGGGTTCAACCTCCTGGTACCAAAAAGAGTGAGGGAAGGAAATGATCCTCAACTGAATCATAAAGCGGCAACTGGATAAAGATCACTAGACCACTGACATCAAAATAGGCTAACACAGTAAGTGCATAGAGAATAAAAAGAGGGAAAGTTAATTTCAGCATTTATATAAGCTTTGTATTCTGAAACTGAACCTCAAGGTGTTGTGTTAGGGTGGGGGTGGGGGTCCCCTGCATGCCAGCCTCCCCCTCAGGCAATGTCACCTGACTTGGGCACGTCCCTCTGCAGCTCGGGCAGCCGGAAGACGTAGTGCACGTAGGAAGCCAGTAGGCAGTTCCTCCCATGCTGGTCCTTGCTCAAGTCCTTGCTGTTGTGAAGACTGTTGGCGATGGCCACCACCGACTCGAAGGCAAACTGGGAGAAGTTGGCTGAGGAACCAAGAGAAACAAGATCTTGAGGTAGATGTTCTCCAGGCCAGTGCCAATGAGTCATGACCACAGATCACCTTAACCAGGCTGGCCAAGGTGATGTCCTGGGGCAGCTCCAGCAACCTGGCTCTGCTCCCCACACACCTGATCACATTCCTTCTTTTTATCTTCCTCCGTCTGCCACCATCATGTTTTTTCATGGCCAAGACACAGCCACACATCTTTCCTCTCTAAAGCCTGCTGAACTGGGCCTACACTGGAAGTCTGCCTGCAATGCGGAGTCTCAGGCCCCAGCCCAGATCTGCTGAACCAGAATCTGCATTTCACCAAGATGTGCAGGGGCTGTGAAAGCACGCTAGGATGGGAGAGCTGCTGTACAACACAGATTCTTGTCCAGATTAATCTAAAAATGAATGTGAACTACACACATGGGCCCGACAGATTGACATACTGTCTATATCTTCTTCTGATGCTCAAATCCTGTCATAGTTTGGCCCCAACCCATTTATCCAACCTTGTGCCCTTTCTGCTCAAATTCAACTTGCCTTGTGGTAAGGGCAAAACTCATTGTCCCATTGCACGTCTGCTCTTTCCTCCCTCTTTGATTTGCTCATGCTGTTGTCCTTACCTGGCAAGCCCTCCTAATGCTTCTATCTGGAAAATCACACCAACCCTGCAATCACACTTCCTCCACGAAGCCTATGACACTGCACAGCCCAGGGTGTGAATGAATCTGAACTATACCATTCTCCAGCTCTTTCTGTGGTAAACACAGCCTTCTTTCCTGTGAAGGCTGGAAACCCTTACTAGGTTATGTACAGTTTTCATACTTTCTCATACTGCCTTCCATGGTGCTAGACAAAGTAGGTTCCAAATAAATGCTTGGAGACAAGGTGCCTCCCCTTTGGTGGTCAAGGAAATACTCTGTTTCCAGTTACAGTGGCACATGTCTATAATCCCACTGACTTGGGAGGCTAAGGCAGGAGGATCATGAGTTTGAGGCCCGAGGCAGCCTGCATAATTTAGCGAGACTCTGACTCAGAATAAAAATAAAAAAATTAAAAATAGGCTGGGGGTGTAGACCAGGGGTAGAGCACTTGTAAAGTATGTGAAGGCCCTAGGTTCAACTCCTAAGTACCACAAAAAAATCAATGAATAATATAAAATCTTGTTAGTTAGGAAAACAAACATATCTTAGAGGTAAAATAAATATACTGATTACCAGGAATAGAGTTTGAAAGAATGCCTGTAATCATTCACTAAAGTTCATGAAAAAAGCTTTAATATTAAGAACACTATTTTAATGTTCCTTTTTTTCTTTCTTTCTTTTTAAACATGAAGAGAGTCTCAAAAAAATGACGCTGGTCTTGACCTCTTGTTTTGTTTGTTTGGTTATTGTTTTTGAGACTGAGTCTCACTAGGTAGCTTGCTTTGGCCTTGAACTTGTGATCGTCCTGCCTCAGCCTTTGGAGTGCTGAGATCAGAGACATGCGCTATCACGTGTCCAGCATGACTTGGCCTCTTTCGAACTCACATCATCAGTGCAAAGGAGGATCACATTGACCCTGGATTTCTGGTAAGCCATGTTATGATAAGCAGGGTGTTGCTTTCCCACCCTGCCTGCCCTGCTGACCTGTGCTTCCTCCCAGCCCTGCAGGCCTCTACCTGTCTGGCCAGCGATGACCATCGGCTGCACGGACAGCTGGAAGAGCTTGTCCAGCACCAGGTGCAGGAAGAGCACGAGGGGCTCGAGGCGGGAGGAGTTCAGGCAAATGATGCTGAGCTTCAGCTCATGCTCCAGTGCGCTCTCGCTGATCTTCTGGTCCAGCACGCGGATGGGGAAGGTCACCTGGCTCTCCAGGGAGTGGCAGAGAGTGAAGAACTTCTCCAGGTGGTTGTCCTGGGGAGGCAGAAGGCAGAAGGCCCTCGTGGGGTCTTATCCTGTCAACGTTCACCCAGAGATTCTTAAAGACAATAAAACAGGTCTGTGTGGCCATAACCTCTTAGCCAGTGTTTCACAGCAGAAGGTTTAAGTCTCAGATGCTTCAGGTCAAGGTGATGAACTTCTTTGTAGAATGCGGTGCACAAAATGGGGCCTCTCAATAATTTCTAACAATAGGTATTAAATACATTTAGTAATTTAAATTTATTAAAAATAATTTAGGCTCTGACACGCTCTATAAGTAGAGGTTAGCACTGCCAAGAAAGGAGTCTAAGTAGGTGCATAACTCGGGCAATGGTAAGCAAAGGGAGGAGTATGGATTTTTTTAAAGCTGGTAAAATGGCAGAATCAGGGGGAACCAAGGCAACAGCAGAAACACATTTCAGATCAAGTCAGCCTGCAGGTTCTCAAGCAACAGAGGAGGTACTAACGCCCTTCATGTAGACACTCAACATTTTCCTAAGGTCTTTCCACATAAACGACAAATGAAACCTGAACAGGCTTGCAAGTCCTCACAAAGAACTAAAGCTTAGCCTGTATTCATCCACAAAGACTTGCACTGATCTTTTATTGGCCTGTCCTTGGAAGCTTTCTCAGGTCCACCTCCATCTTCATTCTTAGTCTGCTGATCTGATTCACAGATGGCCTCGAGGTTCCTTACCTGGGTGTGGACAGAAGAAACTGCTTGCACTTCAATATTAAAGACTCCCTTATGGCCTTCAGCCCACTTAATGGGAGGATTCTGTAAAGGGACTTTCTGTGTCAAAGAGAGAAAAAAGGTTAACAATCCAGTCCTCTTTTCCAATTGCTGACAAGCAGTGTGAAACAACTTGACTCTGAATGACAGGGTCCTACAAACAGAAAACTCCCCTCAAAACTAGGATAAGTAGACTTGGAGTCAAAAGCCTTGGGTTCAATTCTGCACCAAACTAGTTATTTTCATTTTGACAAGTCCATCATACTCTTTGGGCCTTAGTGTTTTCATGTTGCAAGGATAGGGTTCAACTGGTGACTCTAATCTCCTATCCAGCATTGATGATCTTTGATGATAGGAACCAAGTAAAGTGATTTTCTCATTAATCAGAAATGTCAGAACAAAGTGTAGAATAACTACACAAGATACAATTTTTTTTTTTCAATGCTAGGGGCTGAAGCCAGGGCCTCAGGCATACTTTTGGCATGCGCTCTATCACTGAGATGCACCCCCAGCCCCTTTTATAATTTTTATCTTGAGTCAGGAGCTTGCCAAGTTACACAGGCTGCCTCTGGCCTCAACCAGCAATCTTCTTGCCTCTGCCTCCCGAGTTGCTGGGATTACAGGTGTGTGTCATTGCACCAGGCCAAGACATGAAATTCTAATGTGCTTCAATACTGGAAATTACTGTCTATTTAAAGAAAGTATTACTAAGTAACAGTCCTGCTCGGCTCCTGATTACTCATTATGCCTCTTTTGTACCATTTACGGATCAACACATTGTAGACAACTTCTTATCTCAAATTCCCATTGAAATTCTATTCCTCTAGAGATGCTCTTTAAGGCTTGTCAGAAGGGCCCAGCCAGGTTTTGTGTAGCTTTCATTTTAAGGCAAGGAAGCATGCTGTACTTGCCAGGATAGGACGGAGGCATGGGATAGGGACCTATCCAACTACCCAAAGAGAGTCACAAACTGGGGCCCATGGCTGACTCCTGCCCACAGACAAGATCTATTTGGCCCACAGGGTGTTAGAAACCTTTTTGAATTACTTGCCAGCATTTAAAAGTCAGACAGTTCAGTATAAAAGACTGCTTTTCTAACTTCTTTTGAGAAATGAGAGATATGAAAACACCAGCTTTGCATGCCGGCAGGGCACCAATCTGCAGAGCAGAGGAGCAGCTGTGACCTTGGGAACCATGGGCAACCTCTAGAGTGAGAATTTCCCACCAGGATCAGCCAACGCTTATATTACTTCTTTGATTCCTATGAGTACTGGAGTTTTCCATCTATGATTCAAAGTGTTGTGTCCAGTAGAAACCTCACGTGAGCCGTATATAAAAATTTTAAGTTGTCTAGTAGCAACATTTAAAAAAGCAAAGAGAAATATGTGAAAGTGCCTTTAACAATATATGTCATTTAACCCAGCATAGCCTAAAGATTTTTCAACATGTAGTCAACGTAAAAATTATTAGTAAGATAGTTCACATTGTTTTCAATGCTGAGTCTTTGAAATCCAGTGCATATTTTATACTAACAGGACTTCTGAGTTTGGACCAGCTCCATTTACAAGTCCTCAATAGCCACATTCAGGTAGCAGCTACTTTATTAGACAGCGCCAATCTGAAGGATATAAGGACAGGTTGAGGGCAGACCTACAAAGATAGTTTAGTTCAAGTGGGAAAAAAGAACTAATATTTATTTCAGCACTAAGTTTATAGTTTGACAGGTACTACCTCATTTAATGTTCCCACCAGCCTTTTGGCAGATATGAACTTGGTTTCACTTTTGACACTCAGGGAGGGTAGGCAATTCACATTGTTCACACAGAGAGAGAGTAGCAGAATCTAGATTTTGACCCAGATTTGTCTGTCTCCAAAATTCATATATTTTTCCTTTTAGAAAAGAAATTGGAAGTTCAATGAAATTAGATTGTGCAGCTTGAGAATGGAAAAGCAGTTTTGAGGGTTTCTGAAATGTGCTAATTGTTCAAATCATAAAAGGCAATATCTGTGACACCCTTAGGCTGTTAGATAGCTTTGAGGAGAGTGTTTTTAGTCTAAAGCCAGGCATGAGCCTGTGGCCCAGGGCAAAGAATGCTTCTCTTTGTGGGAGTAGTGGGTCAGGAAAACAGTGCGGAGTAGATATTAAAAGAATAGGGAAGAAAGCTGACTGCAAAGGTTGGATCTAAATTCAAATTCCTAGAAAATTCTTCAACTTAAGAACTAAAAAGAAAATAAGAATTAAAGGAGGACCAGTAGATTAAGATATCTTAAAAGATACATCAACCAACACCAACACCCGGGCCTCATTTGGATCCTGATTCAGACAAACAAGAATAAAAACATATGATCTTAATGGGGTAATTGAAAATTTGATCACTGACAGGATATTTGATGAGATTAAGGGGTTAGGGTCAATTTTTAAGGTATGACAATGGTATCGTGATGCTTAAAAAATGAACCCTTATTTTCAAGATACATACTAACATATATATAAATGAAATGACATGCTATTTGCAATTTGCTTCAAAAATAATATCAATGTAAACCTCTGCCAAATGGACTGAGAGGCATGAGCATGGGGGCCGGTGTGGCCAGGGTGGAGAGTCCCCAGGGCTGTGCTGAGATGGGGTGGGGCAGCAGTCTGCATGGGCAAGCAGAAGAAACAGCAAAAAAGAAAGGCACTGGCCCTGGGATCCTTAGAGAAATAAAAACTCCATTATTCCCTTGGGCTGTAATCACTGACGTGCAGGAGAAACAGATGGACTCTGGCCTGGAAACCTTTTATAAGGATCCTTGCTGGGAGCAGTTGTTTATCACAAGGGAGCTCAATTTGCCTCCTCTTCTATAATACATTATTCTGTGAACTCCTATATTGTAGATATGCAAGATAATGTTGCCTTGGTACCCAGGACATCTACTGAACATTCTGATTGGGTGATACCGAAATGAATGAGGTTTCTTTTCCAACTAGATATTTCTCCCATTCTATCAGAACAATGTGCAAGAGCAGAGGACACGGTGTGCTGAGAGACGACTGACTACTCCAGAGAAGTCAACAAGCACCTTGGGTCACATTTAAGGATGTGGGATGTGGGTCCTGGGAAGGTGATTCAAGACCACAGATGGACAGAAAATAGCTGGTAGCCAGCTGCTGGTTACCTCGGCAGAATGCATGGAGTAGTTTGGTGGCAGCTTTTCCAAGGCAACTGGGAGACAGTAGGATCCCGTTTGAAGACGTTCATTTAAGAGAATTGGCAGCCACTGAAACAGATGATGTAAAAAATAAAGTGGTATTTATTACAGCATATAATTCTGGAAATTTATCTAGCTCACACCAATCAAATGCAACTAAACAATGATTAGATATTGACCAGGTCTCTTTTTGGCAGTAATTTTTGTCCAGTTCTTTGCATTTTAAATTCCCTGAGAGTTCCTGAGATGGTAATATCAATGATTTATTGCTTTCAGAGCCAAATGTTTGCGTATGTGTGAACATCAATGTTCATTTTGCTTTTTATATTTTTTAAAGAAATAACTTTTTCCCCTAGGGGGAAAAGAGCTAGTTCTAAATGTAAAGCACATATATTAAATTTGGAAATAACAGACATTACGATACTTTTTAAAATAAAATAAATTAGTATTCTTTCAAAATCTACCACCTACTGGCTTTCCATTGGTGAAATTCGTCATTTGCTAAGTCAATTCCTTTCTGCTCTTTTCTATAATCTGGCTTAGGATATTCTGCTGCTTCTGACAGGAAAAAAGCAAGCAAATAGAATGTAGTTGTTTATGTCGCAGGGACCTTGGCTGTGCCAGTGACTGCAGTGTGAATCAGCAAGTTGAAAGCAACTCACTGAATATCCCAGGAGACTTTCCACAGAGGCTCCTTGCTTCTGCTGACAGCTGATGTGATAGAAGGTGAACAGGAGGTGGTGATTTACTGTGAGCTTAGCAGGGAGCTTAATTTTCACTTCTTCATAAAAGTCAGGAGACCTGTTTCAAAAGCACATTATATACAAATAACTTTTAGCAAGAGGGATGACTTCTAAGGTGTAACGCCACAGGCTCTTTGCTCCTGTGTGCCTGCGTGGGATTGGGCTTTTCATTTTACATTATTCTGCTCCTAAACTGGAAGTCCTCAAGACCAAACCTATGTTATTGGATAGACTTCACTTACATAACACCGCTCACAAACTCAAGGCTCTGTTGGGGAAAAAGAAATTCCTTCACATAATTGAAAAATCTAACTACTTAATCTGAAAACAAGATGAGGTTCAGAGTTCTGCCATGATCTCTTTTTCCATCTCTACCCCAGAATAGGGCCTGGCAAGTGGCTGCATTCATCAAAGGACTAGAGGAGCAAATGGGTGATGGAGAAAGGAAAAGGAGCCTGGTTTTTGTGAATTACAAAGTCCCAGATACTGTTCTAAGGGCTTCATGCACATTACCTCATTTAATCCTCTTGCCAAGCCTGGCCAGTATTTAAATGAGGCACCTCAGTAAGCCTAGGCCATCAGGCCAGGATCAAATTCAATTCTATCTGACATTGTACAGATACCCCTCTACCTGTGAAATTGGAATAACAATTTAGACACTATCCCATGACTCAATTTACTGACATAGATATGAGTTTTCCATTTTCCTTTGATTGGCTTTAAGTAGGTAGCGGGGCAGGTGAGGAATGGTGTACACAAGACATGGAGATGACCAAGAAGAGCTAGATTTTGCTTCTGGTCCCCTCTGGTATCTCAAAGCAAGTCAGAGCATTTATTTCCACATTTAACACATTTACACTCTCTCTTTGCAGCATACTAAGATCAAAGGTTTCAGAAAAGCCAAAATTGTATTCGCTTCTTGAAGACTTTTTTTCTTACAGTCTTAGTTGATGGCAAAAATTATGTACCACTCTCATAGAATTATGGAACCTGAATAAATTTCTTCTGACTTTTAGTCCCTGAGTTACAACAAGTGTTGGGAAAAACCCAGGCAATTCAGAAAAAGTAGGAGATATTGAAACAGTCGTGGCATATGGTCAGAACTCTGAAAAATACTTACTTATTATGGTATGTAATGGCTGTATACACTTCCTGTAGAAATTCAGGCCCATTGGACTTTCCAAAGATAACCTGTTTGCCAATATAGAAGGGACCAAATTAATGGAATCTAAGTACATCTAATATCTACCATTGGGCCAATAGGATGTTCTCAAAGAACTATATTGTATAAATTAAGAGTGCTAAGTACCCAACCATACCAACTAGAAGAACTGACTATAAGGAACAAACTAAGGTTCCAGTGAGCTCATAATAGCGACAAGGTCCACAGGTTTGTAAGAGTGGAAAATGATGCAGGCATGTGCTTCATTGTGCTTTACTGCCTAGCGGTCTACAGAACATGGTGAAGTCACACACTTTTGCCCTAATAACAGACTCCTGATCCAGGGTCTTGTCCTCTCCCGAGACATGGACTTGGCCATAAGGGTGAGTCATATCTCCACTGCTCTGTCCTCTGGTGTACAGACACCTCCTTGGGTCTGCTGCATCACTAAAGGCACATGATTTGACAAGTGGACTGACTACCTCTGGGCAAGGAATAAAAGCCCTTTCCTCTAGATGCAGTGATCCCCACACTCAGTCCCAGGGCTTGATGAGTGGAGAAATGGCTGGCAGTTACACCCACTCGCTCCCTGTCTGAGGACGTTGGCTATACACGGTATCTGTACTACACTTGGCAGTCCTATGGCAACTGGCCAGGGGCCACGGCAGAGAGGATTAGGGGTGTCTTCCTCCAGGCACTTCCTTTTTCCCAAGCACCCTTCCTCTTTCACTCTTCCTTACCTACCACTGTTGCAAGAGGACACCTTACAGTAGAAACATACGTGGGACCCTAGGAAGAAGGTTTAAAAAGGAAGCTAGACACTGTATCTGAGGAACAGAAGTACTGAGAAAGGTACTTCAGCATTATGCTGTTGTTGTCAGGTGCCATCGAGTCAGTGTGTGCCTCATAGCGACCCTGAGTACAACAGGCAAAACACCATTGTCAGTGCTTCTCTGCTACTCATAAGGTTTTCAATGGCGGATTTATTTTTGGGAGTGGTTTGCCAGGTCCTTCTCCCAATTCCATAGTATCTGGTATTCCCAGGCAGTCTCCCATCCAAGTACTAACCAGGCTCGGTCCTGCTTAGGTTCCAAGATCTGATGGGATTAGCTGCCGCAGTGCTATGGCTGCAGGCTTAGCATGATATATATGCATAATATATATGTGAGTATAAATATGTATATATGTAATTGTGTGTGTGTGTGTGTGTGTGTGTGTGTGTGGTGCTGGGAACCAAACCCAAATCCTTATGCATGCTAAGCAAGCGCTCTACTAGTGAGCTAAACCACCAGCCCAGTAGAAAGGAGTGAACACTATGATTGATGGAAAATAATAATAGCTTACCAATTATTTCATTTATTAGCAAATTCTGGCATTTTGGATACTGGATTATACATTCATTATCTGATTTATATTTTGCCTTAGGATGAAGATCCATTCCTAAAAAGTACTGAGGTGATAAGTTTAATATTAGTAGGCATTGCTTCAAATTTATCCATAAGTGTGGTCTGAGGCTTGGGAATGTGCTTCATAAAGTGCAGATATGGAAGGAATTCACAAACACAGGGAACATGTTGAGCCCATCTCTTTACTCTGAAGACTATGAGAGTGACATTGTCCTATGGGCAGTGTGGAGAAGGCATTATGATATTTTTCAGTCCTCTGACGTGATCTGCATTTCTAAGGTTTCACAGCTCCCAATGGCATATGTTGGGAAAGAGACTTTTAACTTAGATTGACACTGCTTCCTTATTCTTATTCTGGGTAAAACACTGGAACAGCTGAAAAGGGCCCTGTGCCCATGTTAAGTAGAACTGTCATGAAATAGAACACGCTTGTGCCTTGGGCTGGGCATGTAGCCCAGTGGTGGAGCACCTGCCTAGCATGCTCAAGGCCCTGGGTTCCATCCCCAGTGCCATAAAATCATCATCATCATCATCTGTGCAGTGATGAGCCCTGGATTTTGCCCAGGTGAACTGACACGGGAAGCCCCCTAGCTGAGGCAAATGTTATCACCCTCTTTACCGGCATAGCGTTGCTGGGATCTTCTCCACACATAAACTGGATTTTTATTGTGATGTTCCGGGCAGATGCTAGTTTGTTAGCAAAGTTTAGCCTCTGGGGGTAGACGTAGAGAAGATTTCTGGGGGGGGGGGGAAAATAAAAGAACCAACGATCAAGATCTAGAGTTTAGTCTGAGCATGGTGGCATAAATCTGCAATCCCAGTATTTGGGAGGCGAAGATGGGAGGATACTGAGTTTGAGGCCAGCCTGGGCTACATTGTGAGACCTTGTTTCAAAGAAACAAACCAACACACATAAATAAAAACACACAAGCAAAAAAAAAAAAAAAAAAAAAAAAAAAAAAAAAAAAAAAAAAAAAAAAAAAAAAAAAAAAAAAAAAAAAAAAAAAAAAAAAAAAAAAAAAAAAAAAAAAGAGAGAGAGAGAGAGAGAAAAGGAAAAGAAAAGAAAAAAAGGAAAATATCTAGAGTTTATTTTAACCAAATTCTCCAGTGAATGCCCAGGCTATGTTCATGAGATCATTAAAGTTTTTCCCTTCAGAAGTGAATTATTGTTGGAAGAGCGAGAGAATTACTATCGGTTCTTCCTTGTCAACTGTAGTCATCTGATGGAAACCAATACATTTCTCTGTTTTGCTACATAGAAAGATGTGTCCATTCGTTGCTTGTTGTTGTTGTTAGGTGCCGTCGAGTCAGTATCTGACTCATAGGGACTCTCATAGGGTTTTCAATAGCTGACTGTTTCGGGATTGCCTTGGGAGTGGATTGCCAGGTCCTTCTCCCATTTTTGTGGTGCTGGGAATTGAACTCGGGACATCAGAGACTGCAGTGCAGTACTCTACCAACTGAGCTAAATCTCAGCGGTTGCTTAGAAAGTCTTAATGTCCTGGAATGTAGAAATCTGCAGAGGTAACTTTATGTCTGCTACACAAATAAGAAAGCAAAAAAGCTCCTGCTCATTTCAAACCAAAGTCTTGGCCACAGATGAGGGTCTAACTTCATTTCTTGTCTGTCTCTTTTCTCTTGCTAATCTCTATATGGTAATTGCAATTTAATATTGGCATGGTCCTTTGTATTTAGCTTTCTCTTCTTATCTAATAGGACAGATTAAACTTCCAAGCTTGACTGCTACATAACAACTTGAGTAATATATCCATTCATTCAACAACTTTATGGGATAGATAAGAGGCTAAACAGAATTTGCATACAATTTATTTCTCTTTACATTATTACTAATTATTCCATTAAAATATAAGCTTCATGAGGACAGGGACTTTTTTTTTGAGACAAGAGTCTCATTAGGTATCCCAGCCTGGCCTTGAACTTGTGATTTTCCTGCCTCAGGCTCCCAAGTAGCAGGTGTGTCCCACTGCACCCAGGGAGGATAAGGGCTTTTAATCAGATGTTTTTAAGTTCCCTGTGATGATGTATTTGATATTTTTACCTTTAGCAGCTGCAATAGTGCCTGGGACACAGTAGGGGATAAGTAAATATTTGATGAGTAAAGAAATATTTGTATTTTTTATATTATATTCCTGACTCTAAGAAACAACAGAGATGCTAATATTTATACTTACCCTCAGTCAGGTAATGCTTCAAATACTTTATGTTTATTAATCTAATTCTCATAATTATCCTACAGGTGGGGACTGTTACCATGGTCATCAACCCCATGTTATCATTCCCATGTCACAGATGAGGAAAAAATGAGATATAAAATGTTAAACAACATGTTGCCAAATCATAGAGGTAGGAAGTGACAGAGTCAGATCTGAACCCAGGCAGTCTAGCTCCTGTCCTCTTAACGACTATCTTGTATTCCCTCAGGTAAGGCTCATAAAATAATGAGAATGGGCTTTCATACTGTGTTATTATTACATCTCTCAAAGACAAGTTTGCCTCAGTTTTCTGGGTCTCATTAACATTTGTGTTTAACAGTGTACTGAAGACTCTTTCATTTAGTCAGTTTCATGTTCTTTGGGAAAATGTCTTCTTCATTCTTCGTGCATATTTTAACTCCTAGGCAATGCAATTTCCTTAAACACATATATTCTTTCCCCAAGGGCTTCCAAGATGCCAGAACAACCTTTGTGTGGAGTGAATAGCAGCAGAAGAGTGGTCAAAAAAGACAGCCAGGTTATTAGATTTTCCCTCAGTGAATAGAGGTTTTCATAACGTTCTACAAGGATTTGCATAATAATGGACATCAGGGTTTCTCAACCTGGCCACCCTTGAGCTTTTGGACTTGATAATTCTCTGTGCACTGCAAGATGTTCAGCAGCACCCCTAGTCACCACCCACCAGAGGCCAGGAGTATCTTTGCCCCAGTTAGCTGTGACAACCAAAAATGTTTTCAGATATTGTGAAATATCCTTGGGTCAAAGTCACATACATTTAAGAAGCACTGATCTACAGATGTGAATTTGTATAGTACAAATCTTCACAACTATACACAGCACATTTCTCATCTTTAACAGGTATAGTTAAATAAATTATTGCCACGGATTGGGTCTATATTCAAATGCAAAGTATATTCCATTGGAAAAGAATGAAGTCAACAGTCATGAATGAGGCAGAAGATGAAAATTTAAATCCATTAATCAATGAGGTCTGGAGAAGTCAGGGACTAATAAACTGAAAGAAAGGGATGACCATGCATAAGACCAAATGAATAGGCTGAGGGGTCCTGCCTCTGATGGACCATGCAGACTACCCCAAGGAAATCATTTAGTACCAGACAGACAAACATAGAGATAGCCAGGTTACAAAGCCTATGTGTGAGGAAGGGCCATTACAGTATCATGGTGAACCACTATGGATTGATTATTGGCTGCACTGACCACTTCTTAAATTCCAATGAAAAAGAATGACTGTATCAAAAAGGAAATCACTAAACTGTGTGCTGTGGCGCATGTTTGTAATCCCTAGTGACTCAAGAGGCTTGGGCAGGATGGTGAGTTCGAGGCCAAAGGTAGCCTGTGCAACTTAGGGAGAACATGTCTCAAAAAAATAAAAACAAAATAATAAAGGGGCTGGAGGTACCCGTCAGATGTAGAGTACTTCCTAGTATGTGTGAGGCCCTGGGTTCAATGGCCCCACTGGAAAAGCAAAGGAAATGAATTTAATGTAGTCGGGCAGAATATTCAATGAGCTTTAAATATCAGTGACGTGTAAGTGGCCTACACAGAAATGTAGAGGACAGCCCACGACACAATGTAGGGACTGGCATAGAATTCTGGGGTGCTCAAGATGGAAGGCATCTAGCCGGAGCCCCTGCTTTTTAAGGTGAGAAAACCCAGGCCCAGCTAGGTAAAGTTCAGTTTGCTCTGTGAGTTAGGCAGAGAGAGAAAGCGAGAGAGACAGACAGAGCAGAAGAGAGAGACCATCTCTGCAGCACCTCTTGAGCCTTGCTCTCAATCTCAGGCAGCCCACCCGGTGCAGGTGGAAACAGTAGAGCGACTGTTGCCACCAGGAATGGATGTGGTGTAGTAACAGATGAGGGAAGGCAGCTTGTACTTGCTGTGTGGTTATATAGGGTGTGGACTCCTCTCTGCTCATTGCTTTCTTGTTCTTCTCTACTGCCACCATGCAAATCCGGGAGCTAATGTTTATTGTGCAGTAGTGACAGAACATGGCTAAAGGTGCTGACTCTGGAGCCAGAGATCTGGTGTTGGAATTTACCTTTGTCCCTTTTAGCTACATGGTCTTGGGCAAGTTATTTCACTTTTCTAAAGCCACAATGGAACTAATAATTGCACCAACCTATAGGCTGTGGTGAGCATTAATGAGCAAGGACTTAATAAATGAACGCTATTAAGACAGTAGTCACACACATACTCTACCCTATACTGTCCCTGTCCCTCCGCTCCAAACTACCCTCATTTCTCACCACTGTAGTCCTTTCTCAATTGACCTTGACTTTGACCCTTGCCCCTTATTATCTACTCTTTATGCAAGAAAGAGCTCCCAAAAATGTAAAATAAGTTAGGTCAGGACCTCATAAGAGTTTCCCAAACGTTTCATCATGGGCCCTACACAATTTGGCTCCTGGCAACTTCTCTGAACTTATATCTCATCTCTTTTCTGTACTGGCCTTTTTTCAAGGCCGAAGACATTTCAAACTTATTCCCACGGCAGGGCCTTTACACTTGGCATTCCTGGAGCTAGTCCCAGTTTTCTAAACACTGGCTCTTTCCCATCTCTTGGGATTCAGCTCACATGACACATCCTCATAGCTCTTCTACCATCCTATCTAATTGGTCCACTCCCCCCTCATAATCATGTGATTATCACATATACATAGGATTATGAAAGTACAATATAACTATGAAAGCACTGTGTGACCATTTTTTATCACCGTTACTCATGTTTTTCAATCTTGAATAACTGAAAAGCACAGAAAAGTATAATGAAAAAAATAGCAACCACTGACTATTTTCTCTGCAATTTAGCATATTTCCATTTAGTCTTTTGTGTGTGTGTGTGTGTGTGGTATTTGGGCCTCTCATATATTTTGCAAGTACTCTATAGCTGGGCTGCACACCCATCTTGTATTTAATTTTTTTTTTTTTTTTTTTTTTTTTGAGGCAGGGGCTCACTAAATTGCCCAGGCTGCCTGTGGTCTTGTGATCCTCCTCCATCAGCCTCCCTAGTTGCTAGGATTACAGGCATGCACCACTGTGCCCATACCATTTAGTCTTCCCTCTCCATACATTAAGTGTTTTTATTAAACTATATACATAAAGCTTTACCTTGTTTTTGTGTGGCTTATTGCTCATTTATGACCATTTTCCCAACCTGATTAAATATTCTTCATGAACATGATTTTAACATGATATGTCACAGAATGAATGAGCCATAATTTGCACTAGTCTCTAAAAGTAAGCATTTAGGTTATAAACTTGTGAACACTTTGTGTCTTGCCTCTTTGCAATGCGGCATACTTCTGGAAGAATCCTTTTGATTTCCTTATCCCTCAGTTTCTTCATGTTTGGATTTAATTGAAAGACACCAATCAACATTTCTTTAATGCTGTGCTTGGAGGAATAATGAGCTGAAGTTTGTACAAAGACTTTGAAGAAGCTGGATGAAAGGTGCTGTGTAAATTGCAACAGCAGTAGCCCGCAGGACAGGATAGTCAGGTTTGCATTCACCACCCTGTCTTGGGCCCCAGTACAGGGGGTCACCGCATCCCTGTCCCACACAAGGCAACACTAATCAAATGTTTTGCACATTGCTTCAAAGGTTTGCTCACCCTCAAATTCAAGCATCACCTGCAGAGGCATTCAGTGTTCTGCCTGTGCTGCATGCGCTTTCCAGTGACCACAAAGCTGAAGGAAACATATAGAAATTTAATCCAGTATGCCTTTCTACAGGTCAGGAATCTGACTCTCAGTCAAATGAGATGACTGGGAGAAGGACATGGTAATCCACTCCCAAAGCAATCCTGAAACAATCAGCTGTGGAATACCCTATAAGGGGCGCTCAATGGCAC
Organism: Pedetes capensis; assembly: GCA_007922755.1. Lineage (NCBI taxonomy): Eukaryota > Metazoa > Chordata > Mammalia > Rodentia > Pedetidae > Pedetes > Pedetes capensis. The sequence goes on along the minus strand of VMDO01000905.1, from coordinate 8,501 downwards.
CTAACAACAAAAAAAAGTCTTAAGAAGATGCTGTTCTTAAGGACCATCCTATTTCATATTGATAAGAATGCTAAGCGGTATTTTTTTGTAAAACTGGCATACTTTGAAAGAAATCAATGTAAGAGAATAATGTTCTCTCCTGGGACGGAAGATCTGCCTGCCTGATCAGCAATCCACAGAGCATCCACCAGATAAGAGTGATTATTAACAGTGACAAACAGGCTTTGACATTTGAGATGTGATAAACTAAGTGCCTCATATTAGCCAGAGAAAAATCCTAAGAATTATGTTATCTGAGGATTTGTGAGAGGATAGCCCAGGTCCTAAATAAGAATCTCGTGTTATAACAAAGTTATCTTTACAGGTTCTTTAATAACCACAGGTCTAGCGTATGTGCAAGCCATTTAGTGTAATCTTCTCTTTCCCCAGATGTGGTCAGAAAGAATTTTTTGTCAGTCATATGCATCACAACACAGAAAATGGGACAGGGGTAATCTTCACCAACTTCCTTTCCAGAAAGCCTTCAGATGGCTTCTTTTGATTGGAAACTGTTTCTGAAACAACAAATTCTTTCTATTGATTCAGTAACATGTCTTCAATTTATTTTTATTTTATTTATTTATTTATTTGAAGTAGTTGGGGGTTGAACCCAGGACTTCACTTATGCTTTGCAAGTGCTCTACCACTAGGCTGCATGCCTAGCCTATCTTTTATTTTTTATCTTGAGACAGGGTCTCAAGTATATACAGGCTGCCTCTGGCCTTGAACCAGCGTGATCCTCCTGCCTCCACCTTCTGAGTTGCTGGGATTACAAGCGTGAGCCCCTGAACCTGGCCTTTTATTTTCATTTTTAATCCATCCATCCCTTCCTTCCTTCCTTCCTTCCTTCCTTCCTTCCTTCCATCTTTCATTCCTTCCTTCCTTCCTTCTTTCCTTCTTTGCCTTCCTCTTGTCTTTATTTATATATTTGGCTGTGCTGAGGATCAAACCCAGGGTCTTGCACATGTGAGACAAACATTCTATCACTGAGCTACATTCCCAGCCTTCAGCTTATTTTTAAATTCCTGTCATAGAACAGCTCTAGGGGTTAACTGTGGTACTTGCTCATTCTTAGAGCAAAGCGTGGTGGCCTAAATCCTCTCTGCTCTTACCATCTTGGGATCCTCTTCTATTTCCTTTGCTGAGAACAAGTTAACCGAACAGGAACTTGAGCCCATTCAATGCCACAATGCAAAAAAAAAAAAAAAAAAAAAAAAATCAGTTTGGCTTTTCCTATTTTCAGCCTACTCCTTATCTAACGCAAGGAAGCAAAGAGAAAAACCTGCCCCTGTCCTTATGTCCAGATGACATCCATGTGCTTTCCCAGGGGCTTCTATAGCTTGGAGCTGAGCTCAAGGAGCAAGTGAACTATAGCAGAAAGCACACTGGTCCCTCTTTGAACAGCTGGACGTTGTGAACAGCTCTGTGGCTTAGCTTCTAACACATGTAAGCCAGCAGGGAGGAAGAAAGGGCAGAGCGTCTTAAGAGGAGAGCTGAGCAGCTTGACAAGAGAAATAAAGGCCTCTGTCAGCGGGAACTGAGCTCCAGCATCAGCTGGGCACAGGGAGAAATTTAATGAGAAGTTGAAGCTGGAGCAGAAGTAAAAAGTACTGAGTTCTTCAGGGCAGATGGGCTTTCTGGGACAAAGGTGACAGATGACATCAGAGTGAGTAGGTCATTAATGATCATCTCAGTTGACCATTATTTTAGCTAAATGGAAAATAAGCCACAGGGGGTAAGACTCATGAAGTTGGGGATTATTCCTCTAGTGAAAAGCCTAGTTAATAAGAGTGGAGGTGTGAACTAACTCTTCAGGATGCAAATGCTTATGTCTCTTTCCCTTCCTGTTAATGACAACCTACATCATGAACTCCTCAACCCTGCCCTGTGGTACTAGGGGGCTGAATCCAGGGCCTTGCACATACTTTACAAGTGCTATGCCACTGAACTGCACAACTAGTCCCCTTTTGATTTTCTTTTTATTTTGAGACAGGGTCTTGCTAAGTTATACAGGCTACCTCTGGCCTCAAACTCGTGATCCTCCTGCCTCAGCCTCTTAAGTCACTAGGATTACAAGTATGTGCCACCGTGCCCAGTGTCTAAGCCAGGTTTTGAATAAAAAATATTTGTTTCAGTCATTCCTACCTGCCAAGGAGGACCGATCGCTCATGTCATAAAGCCATAACCATAGCCTTCTGGGTTCTGAGAATATTTTATTACATGGCCTTGGAAATCTCTGAGAGCCATGGAATGCACTGTAGTTGTTCAAGGGCAAACAACCCTATGTGCTTCTTTTTTGGTGGGTATTTCTTTGAAAGTGAAACTGATGTAAGTTAAATGGTTTCTATTCTATACACAATGGTCAGTGAATACTCAGCAAATAAAATCTTATCTGATAGGGCTCTAAATATGCAAAAACTGAATATGTATGAAAGGGAAAAACTAGATGATGTAGGAAAATGAAAAAAGATTTGATTTTGAAGTGGAATTGGTGCCAGTTTTAGTTTTCTTTCTGTTATTTCAATAAACTGCCTGCAACAAAGTAATATCACAAACATACTTTTTTTAATACAAAAGAGAAAACGAAAAAGAAAATGATCTCTGACATTAAACTGGGTGCAGTTGTGCCTGCCTGTAATCCCAGTGAATCCCAGCTACTCTGGAGGCTGAGGCGCAAAGACCACAGACAGGTCTGAGGCCAGAGGCAGCTCATGCAACTTAGCGAGATCCTGTCTCAAAAATTAAAAAGAGGGGAGGAATTGCAGCCTCAGTGGTGGAGTGCTTGCCTACCATGAGTGAAGCCCTGGGTAAAATTCCCAGTTCTTAAAAAAATTGTGATTTTGTGGCCTTTCTTTTGAGCACTAGTAGTGACCCCAATTTAAGCTGCTTTTATGACAGAGCAGATGAGTTTGTATGGAAAGGTGATCAGTGGTCCAAACCAAGTAAGATAATTGGTGGAAAAATCCTTTTAAAAATTGTAAAATGCTGCACAAAGGTAAGGAGAACAAGTCGATTTCCTCACCTGTAATAAAAAGGCTAGAGTCAAGTCTCAAATGCAAGGATTCCTAAGAACTGCCTTGCAACCTGTGAAATACACAAACTCAGAAGATCTTCTTAGGATTGTGTGAAACAGCTGAGTGGATTTTAAAAGGAAGCTTTAAGCACCGTGCAAGACTGTGAGATGGAAACGTATATTACCTAGAACTAGTTAGTCTCTCTGGACTCATCTCTACCTGGCCTTTTCCCTCAGGGTTTCTCTGTGCCTTGGTTCACACATTCATCTCTTTCTGCCTCTCTCCAAGGGTCCCCCAGTCTGTGTCTTTCTGGTTACCAATCTCATCTCCCTCTCACAACCTCTCAGAACATGGGGAAATGGTCCTTTTGAGGGAGCACCCACTCCTCTGGTTCCATTTGTTGCTGAAATCCATTTCTTACCAGTTTGCAAGTGTTTGACAACTTCCTACTGTGAGCTGGCATTGAGTAGTGGGCAGGGCCATCTTAACTCTCAAGATGAGAAGCACAGTGCGTAGGATCTATGAACATCTTAGGATTCCACAAAAATGTCTGAGACCCTGAAAATTAGCTCTAAAAATATAAAAAGTAAAACCTCAAGATCAAAATGACTGAATTTTAACTAAATGCTAATGTGCCTGCAGCTGTAGCCCTGTGGCATCCAATCCCGTCAGATCTCGGAAGCTAAGCAGGGTCGGGCCTGGTTAGTACCTGGATGGTAGACTGCCTGGGAACACCAGAAGCTGTAGGCTTGGGAGAAGGACCTGGCAACCCCCTCCCAAAAATCAATCTGCCATTGAAAACCCTGTGAACAGCAAAGAAGCACTGACAACAGTGTTCCCCCTGTGGTACAGAGGGTCGCTATGAGTCGGATACCAACTCAACGGCACCTAACAACAACAACGTGATGCAAAATTTTGTCAATCAGTTACTGGCAACCCTACTGAGTTTAATCTGCAGGCAAAACCAAACATTTTCTCTACTTCATAGATTACTATAAAGTTATATATAGCATATGTAATAAGTGAGGAATTTGGTACGCCTTAATTAAGCTAGAGTTTAGCTCAGTTGGTAAAGGGCTGCTCTATGCTCTCTGAGGCCCTGGGTTTAATCCCCAGCACCGCAAAAATGGGAGAAGGACATGGCAATCCACATCTAAAGCAATCTCAAAACAATCAGCCGCTAAAACCATATGAGTAGCAGAGAAGCACTGACATAGTGCTGGGCATGGCACAGTGTCAAGTAGTGTTGTGTTCCATCATACATATGGTCACTATGAGTCAGACCCAACTTGACGGCTCCTAACAACCACCACAAAGATGTTTTAAATAACATGTGGTGAGATGCTTCCTGCTTAGGAAGGCAACACACAAAAAAGCCTTGGATATGGGTATTGGAAATGGGGGAGAGAATAAAATATCAGAGAAATTCATTTTTCTGTTTCATTAGCTTTCTTATTTGTTATTGGTGTTAGGTGCCGTTGAGTCATGCCCAACTCATAGCAACCCTCATAAGGTTCTCAATGCCATCCTACCAACTAAGCTAAACCCCAGCTTAGCTTTCTTATAGCTTGAATCATATGTGTTGGTTTAATAGCAAACTACTAGCGACATGCACTGCATTAAAGCAAATGGCCTAATAAGTTAGCACCTGGCTCTCCTGATATAACACCAGTGGAACAGCCTCACACATAACATGCTTTCTGTTTTCTCAAGCCAACACTTGTGGCAATTTCAATATAATTTCTTTTTCTTTACTTGTGTTTTAAAATTCTCCCTCTCTAGCCTTTTTTGCAAAGACAGAGCAAAAGATGTGATGAATTATTTGCTGCAATGAAATGTGGCAAAATCAATTGCGCAGTCAAGAGGCTTTCATTGGAAAATTGCAGAAAAAGGTCGGTGTCCTTCACTGTCTTAGCAATCAGTAGTCACCATACTGGTTCTATCAGAGCAAACATCAAAAGGTCTACTACTATCGGTAACATCTTATGGTTTATCTGGTATCTTACTCAAGCATTCAAAATAAAATTGCAAATCTAGATACATGGTAAGCAAAACAAACAGTTGAGGAGGTGATTTTTTATTCATATTTCATTGCCAGAAAAACCTGTTTTAGATGTAATAATAAAAATAGCTAATGTTATTTCATTCTTATTATGTGCAAGTAACTGTCCTCACTAAGCACCTATGGTAGAAACTACTCGCCTCATTTGGTAGGTGAGAAAACAGAAGCACAGAGAGGAGGCATAACTTGCACAAGGTTAATAGAGCTAGAAAATGGTATGTTGTTGTTGTTGTTGTTAGGTGCCCTTGAGTCAGTATCCGACTCATAGCAACCCTCATAGGGTTTTTAATGGCTGACTGTTTCGGGATTGCCTTGGGAGTGGATTGCCAGGTCCTTCTCCCATTTTTGCAGTGCTGGGAATTGAACTTGGGACCTCAGAGACTGCAGCACAATGCTCTACCAATTGAGCTAAATCCCGGCCCAGCAAATGGTATAGTGCAACTCAAATCCAGGTGCTCTGAGCTAGATTCACTGCTACTTCTAAGAATAAAAGTTCACAGTCTCTTTAGCCAATAACTAGACTCACCAGAGGCTAATTATAATGTGGACTTAACAATATTTACAAGGGCTATAGGACATTCCCTCAAACTATAAGATTTTTAAAAAAGATTTGAAATAGCATAGTGCTAAGATGAGAATGTTGTCCACTAAGGTTAGGTACAGATTTTGATGTTTTAAATACATCAAGAGCAAATTAAAGTTAGAGATCTCAGAGCTCAATATTTTGCTTATGTTTTTATTTGAGAAAGGGTCTTGCTATACCATCCAGACTGGCCTGAAACTCACTATGTACCGGTAACTGGAAATATACGTATATATTTCCTATCACTTAGGGGGCCTTCAATGGTTGGTCCTCCTGCCTCAGCCTCCTGAGGGACACCACCATGACCAGTTTCCAGGGCTCCATATTTTATATTCTGGAATTACCTAGGAAACATGGAAATTTAATGTGGTTATATTTTTTAAGTGGAACTGTGCTTTGTAAACAACTGCTTCCAAGTGAGCTAAAACTGCTATTCAAAGGGAAGCAATAAATAGCAAATCCTGGGAGCAAGTTAAAACTGCACCACAGGCCTGCTGGGTCAGAACTTGCATGGGGATTCAAATGCATATTCAAATATGAGAAGTACCGATCCAAAAGAACCGGTCTATTATTAATCAGGCAGACAAATGAATCTTAAGTTTATTGTGATTCTTTTTTTTTTTGGCTTGGCTTTTAGGAAGCTCTAAGTCAAATTTGCAAGTAACTTTTTGAGGAGTTGTCAGACCTTAAGATATATTTCACGTATTAACTTTATCCAGTCTTAGATTGATTTTCCTTTCACCTAGAAATTTTACACCTTGTCACACAGTCTCTATAAGCTGCCTCAGATTTTCTTTTTTTTAAATGGGAAAGCTCACAAAGAACTGTGTAAGAACAGAACACTTGCCATGTCCTGTCTTGTCATTCCATGACCATGGTCTCTTGCAATTGTGTTTATTTCTATTTCTAATGTTTTAGGTTAGATCAAAGTGCAAACTTACAAATGAACCAATGAAAAATGAAAATGGAAAGAAATCCCGATGCATAAGGTCAAGAGAAAAGTCCATCTTCAAAATTCAGAGCAAGACAAACTAAGTGCAAAACATGTTCCAGGGCACAAATCAGACACCCACAAGGCTTCCTGCTCTGGGAAGCTGGACGAGATTAGGAGGCAGCACTGGGGGTCCTACAAACAGGAGCTTGCCTCTTAGTAACTTCTGTGCTCCTGGGTCAGGCTGCAGTGTTTTGTACTGATGTTGGCACAATATTCTGAACTTAAGGTACCTATACTCCACCCACAAAAAACAAATATGATTAAGAAATCAGACATGATGTTACCAAATTGTCTAGAAACATCACAGTAAATGATTTGATATTGTCTTTCTATAATCTTATTTGCCTGCAGCGTAGCCCTGTGGCATTTGATCCTGTCAGATCTTGGAAGCTAAGCAGGGTCAGGCCTGGTTAGTACTTGGATGGGAGACCACCTGGGAATACCAGATACTGTAGGCTTGGGAGAAGGACCCAGCAACCCACTCCCAAAAATCAATCTGCCATTGAAAACCCTATGAACAGCAGAGAAGCACTGACAATAGTGTTCCCCTGTTGTATGCAGGGTTGCTATGAGTCGGATACCAACTCGATGGTACCTAACAACAACAATATAATCTTATTATGTTAAAAAAGGCACTCAAAACCAGAAATCATATGAGACAAAGAAAACAAAAGTAAACAACAGCCAGTGCTAAGACCTCTTATTACATAACTTTAAGACTTTGGGGATCTTTTAAAGGGATGCATGCTTTCTCAACTGATGAACTAAAATTTGAATGTAAGATATGGTTATTTTATATTTAAAAAACTATTATTATACTAATAATTTATCTTTTTGTGGTGCTAGGTATTGAACCCAACATTATGTCTTTGAACATGAATTAATTAAATGCTCACAGCTGCTATGGTATTTGTAAAGTAACTTTTCTATGATATCAATCCCGATGCCTCCTTTTTTTATGAGATGTTTAAGTGAGAGATTAAAAAACTTGCAGTCTTTTTGCTAAGTAAAGCAGAACTTCAAATCAGAATTTCCTCAGAAAGAATCACAAATATTCAAACATCTGAAACCTGTTGGGGAAGCCTGGCAGAGACGTCTCTCTCTAACCTTACTTGAAAATGTTTTTAAAACCATACTTGTTGCACTAAGTGAAATTTTACCAATTAGAATATTCATGTCCCCAAATTTCCTTTTGAAACCCTGCTTAGCAGATTTAATTAAGATTAAGTGTTTTATATATTATTCACTCACATCTTAGTATGAATTAGTTTGTTCAGTATCTTTCTTTACAAAGAAGGTAGATTTCTGGACTGAAAATATGAATGAAAAAGGAGGATGAGAAAGAGAGTGGGGTAATTATTCACCAAGAGACATTGCTCTAGGGAAGATCTGGATGCTCAGGGGGTCAAAGAGAGTCAAGAAGTAAGGGAAGGAGTAATGGCACCTAAAACAAAATGTTTTTACTCTACGATTGTTTCTTCAACTTGAGACGAACAAAACAGTCCAAATTTTTGCTGGGCAAATGCATCTCTGTCAACTTCAAGGTACTCCCTGATGAAAGTTATGCTATGTTTTAAAAGGTCAAAGTGATATGGATATTCTGTGTCTTGTCTTTGTGATTTCCATTTAGGGAGGGCTTAGAAATTTGTACAATAGATAGCCCATTCCTGGTTTATCAGACCTCTAGTTCAGTGGGTTTTGGGAGTCCTCAAAAACACTTACTAAGAATATGGGTTTTTTAAGATGGAGGGGATTGGAATAACTTTCTCCAGACATCTTGCAAATCTCACCCTTCTGTAGCTAGTTTCC